>JAQIWM010000120.1:0-13928 GCA_034695285.1 Eniochthonius minutissimus | reverse complement strand
TTAACAATGTCATTTAACAATGTCATTTAACTATATTATTTAATAAATTTTTCATAAATTTCTAATATGTAATTTACAGGATTTACCGGTGATCCATTCCGTTATTGCGAAGATATTAACGAATGTGACAGACGCTTCGGTCCGTACGGACAGTGTGGCGAAGGGTCACTATGTACAAATACCATTGGAAATTTCCAATGCTCATGTCCTGCCGGTTACACCGGAAATGCGAGAGAAAAATGCGTCGATATTAACGAATGTTCACAAGTATTTGGACCGAATGGAAAGTGCGGATATTCTGCAGTTTGTACGAATTCTCCCGGAAGTTATCAATGCCGATGTCCGCCCGGAAGTAGTGGAGATCCTCTCATTAAATGTATCGCGGAACATACATGTGAAATTGACAGTGCATGTAATGGTAATGCCGTATGCAAAATCGGAAAATGTGTATGTCCATCACCGTATTTTGGAGAAGAGTGCAAACGTAAGATTCAATTGAATTAATTTTTTCAATATTTTGAATTAATTATTTAAATTATTAATTATTTAATTATTTAATTATTTAATTATTTAATTATTTAATTATTTAATTAATTAATTAATTAAATTTTCTCAGATCCGTGTGATCAATTATTTTGCGGAGAATATGCAAAATGTTCTCTCGACTCAAATGGAAATCCTCTCTGTGTTTGTACTGTTGGATATGTCGGGAAAAGCAATAGTTTACCAGGATGTGTTGGTATGTGTTAACAGTAAATTATAGGATATTATTAACATATCCAATACCTATTTATATATCATTTTTGAATGCATTTATGTATAAAATATAAGTGTTTTAAAGTTAATTAACTTTGTTTCAGACGTGGACGAATGCACAAATAATCCGTGCGGACGAAACGCAGTGTGTCGAAACACTCCGGGTTCATATGAATGCATCTGTCCACACAATTTCAGAGGAGATCCTTATTATGAATGTGCAATCGAAGGTAAAAATTAAATACAAAAACTGACAATCATTTGCATAATTACGCATTGAAAAACATAATAATATTTCATAATAATAATAATAATAATAATTTTATAATTTTATAATTTTATAATTTTATAATTATAATAATAATATATTTCAGGCAAAGAACAAATTTCATGTTCGGAAAAGAATCCGTGCCCTTTCAACGAAGAATGTGTCTTTAACGGTAAATCACCTCAATGTGTTTGCCGCAGAGGATACGTCAGGGACAGTGTCGGGGAACAGTGCAGAGGTAAATTGAGTTATTATTTAAAAAAAATTTCTCTTTTGACAAATGATTTATTCTTCAGACGTAAATGAATGCACAGAGCTTAATAAATCATGCGGATTAAACGCTTATTGTACCAACTTTGATGGTGGATTTATATGTCAATGTCCGAGTGGATATACGGGAAATGCATACTCCATATGTTATCCTGACTGTACGCGTACTATTTATATGCATATTATTACAATGCATATTTTGACGAATTTGACTTTTTTAATTAATTTATTATTATTATTCAGTGATTAAATGTCATAAGGATAATGAATGTCCGGGGAATACCCAATGCATTGACGATGCTGTTCATGGGAAACACTGCGGATGTCACGTGCCTTTTGTCAGAGAAGGAGATTATTGCATATGTAAGAATATTTAATTATATCAATTTTAATAAATATTAACATAAAATATAAATTTAATTCTCGTATTAGTAACGAGTCGTAACTGTTCACGAACGAGTGCGTGTCCACAGCATCAGGAGTGCATTTTATCCGAATCAGGAAATGGATTTTGCATATGTCCGAAGGGATTTACTTTGGAAGCGAATGGATACTGTCGGGACATTAATGAATGCAAAGAAATGAACGAATGGGATTTGTGCGGTCACAATGCCGAATGCATCAATTTACCAGGATCTTTTGAATGTTCCTGTTCTGCGGGATTTTCTGGAAATGGCAAAGAGGGGTGTGCCCGAATGTGTAAGTCAACTATCACTATGTCAATATAAATATCTAATAAAATGATTTTAAAGATCAATCGTGCGAAAATGATAATCAATGCCCCACAAATCAGAGATGTCTAAGAAATTGGTGTGAATGTGTTCCTCCCTTTATTCAGGACGGTTTAGTGTGTAAACGTGAGTGATAAGAATTTCATTGATAAATTTATCAATAAATATTTATTAATAACCATCGTATCGTATTAGATCCATGTGAGTGGCAACAGTGCGGACAAAATGCAGAGTGTCATTTGGGACCCAAAGGTCCTCAATGCCGCTGTAAACACGGATGTTCAGGAAATCCAAACACAGGCTGTCATGGTATGTTTACTTTAATTATTTTTCATATGATTACTGATAAATCACATTTTTGCAGATGTCAATGAATGTACGTCATTACTGCCGATTGATCCAAACGGTCCATGTGCTGTCAGTGCCATTTGCATCAACACTTTGGGGGGTTACAAATGTGAATGTCCCCGTGGTGCTGATGGTGACCCTCACAAAACAGGTTGTTTTGGACCAACAAAGTGCGAATCAAACAGTCAATGTCCCGAAGATACCATTTGTGATCGTCAATCAGGAGCATGCATTGACGCGTGTTCATCGGCCGTATGCGGACCAAACACGGATTGTATTTCGGAAACACATAAAGCAATATGTCAGTGTAAACCGGGATTTTCAGGAAACTCCAATGATCTCGTACAGGGGTGTGCATCTCCGTGTTCCCAAATATGGTGCAGTGTCAATGCACAATGTATTGTCAACACCGGAAATCAGGGTGTTTGTCAATGTATGTCCGGATTTGAGGGCAATCCATGGGCTGGAGGAGGATGTTATCCCGAAAATGTATGTTCCAAATCTCGACCGTGTCCATCAAATCAGGAATGTGCAAATGGATTATGTTTAGAAAGATGCAAAGACAGTCAATGTGGAGTCGGAGCAAAGTGTGATCAAAATACTAATCGTTGCACATGTCTACAATTTTTTGTCGGAAATCCTGATATTTTATGCGCACCGCCGCTGCCAAAATCTCCCGATTGTACTCCGGGGTGCGGTCTAAATGCACACTGCACATATTCAGTTCCTAACAAATGTGTTTGCAATTCTGGATACAGCGGAAATCCGTACAAATTATGTACATCCGTTCCAAACTGTGAAAATATCAAATGCGGTTCGGGAGCGAATTGTCTCGAAGGACCATCAACTGTGGAATGTGTTTGTCCCGCGGGTCTCCATGGTAACCCATACATTACATGTGAAGACGTGAATGAGTGTCTTCAGGGAAATCCCTGCGGAACTGGAGCCAATTGCATTAACGTCATCGGAAGTTTCCACTGCGTATGTCCGTCGGGTTTTATCGGTAATGCTCTATATGCGTGTCAACCCCCGAAAGAGGCAGGAATTGGTGATCAAATTGCAGGTGTTGGATCGTTGTGTTCGACTTCATTTAACTGCCCCTCAGGAGCTGTTTGCTTCAGAGGAATATGTGTTCAACAAAATGCATGTAAACATGACTCACACTGTGAGTCAAATCACGGGTGTAAATATGTGAGTAAAGAAATTGGATATCAGTGCGTTGATCCGTGTGATACCACTCAATGCGGACCCAATGCCCATTGCATTTGCACAGAACATAAACCACACTGCCATTGTAAGGAATCTCATACCGGTGATCCTCATGATCTCGAACACGGATGTACTCCAAAACCAATTGTACCGACGGCCATTCTTTGCTCTGAAGATTCTGTATGCACCGATGGAACCATTTGTGGTCAACCATTTAATGGTCAAAGACATTGCGTCGATGTGTGTGATAATATTCGGTGCGGACCCAATGCCCACTGTCAATCAATCGAACGTCGTCCCGAATGTCTATGTCAAGATAATTATGATGGAAATGCTTATGATTTACAAAAAGGATGTTTCCCACCGATTTGTACCGAAGACTCCGATTGCAGACACGATGAGATGTGCCAAATATTTCCACAGGGATTTCGTGACTGTCAAAACGTTTGTAAAGACTTTCAGTGCGGAGTGAATTCAGTTTGTCGCGGGTCCGGTCACAAACCACATTGCGAATGCAGACCCAACTTTGTTGGTGATGCATATGATAGTAAATTTGGATGTCAACCATTACAAGTGACATGCACTGATGATTCGAGTTGTCCTGAATATCAATCATGTCGGCGTATGCAAAATGGACTTAAAAACTGTACTGAGGTTTGCAATAACATTCGCTGCGGCATCAATGCCCATTGTATCGGTCGCGTTCATCAGGCAGTGTGTGAATGTCTCCCCGGATTTGTCGGTGATGCTGTACACAACTGCCAAAAGCCGCCTCAACACTTATGCGATCATAATGAACAATGTTCAACCGATAAAAATTGTGTTTTAACAAAAGAAGGAATTCGTGACTGCGTCGATGTCTGCAATGGTCATATCTGTAGTTCGGGTGCCCATTGCGTGAGCAGAAATCATAGAGCTCAATGCGAATGTCTGAACGGATATACGCGTCTTCCCGGAGATTCTCATGGTGCATGTGCTCCTAATCTTTGTCAATCTGATCGTGAATGTCGTGAAGATCAAGTGTGTGCAATCACGAGGAGAGGTGTTCTCGACTGTATTGACGTGTGTCTCGGGGTTAACTGCGGTCCGAATTCATTTTGTTCGGCAGTAAATCATCAGGTATCATGTCAATGCAAAGTTGGCTTTTATGGTAATCCCGATGATCTATTGAGAGGATGTGCACCTCAAGATATATGCAAATCTGACACTGATTGCAGGAGTACAGAAGTATGTAAATTGAATCAGGTCGGAGTTAAGGACTGCATCGATGGTTGTATCAGTAATTTATGCGGACCGAATGCACTTTGTATTACAAACAATCATTTTGTATCATGTAATTGCAAAGACGGTTATACCGGAAGACCTTCGGAAGCCAGTGTTGGATGTGTTACCATTCCTCACGAGTGTTATAACGATGATATGTGTCCGTCGAATGCGGTCTGTATTCAGGGGAAAGAAGATATAAATCAATGCCGAGATCCGTGTGAACATTTCTTATGCGGAGAAAACGCAATATGTGTTTCTGTAAATCATAAAGCACAATGTTCATGTCATCAGGGACTTATCGGAGATCCATTCCATAAATGCATTGATCCTGATGAGTGTAAAGCAGATACCGATTGTTCATCTGATAATGTATGCAGACCCGACACTTCTAACACTATGAAATGTGCTCCCGCGTGTCTGTACGTGAAATGCGGGAAAAACGCAATATGCACGGCCAAGAATCACAACACTCAATGCTATTGTCCGTTTGGATTTGAGGGGGATCCGTACGATCAGACCATTGGTTGTAAAGTGGCAATTGTCAACCTCTGTGCGAAGGATTCCGAATGCAGAACTCAACAATCGTGTAGAGAGTTGAGCGGTAAACTCGACTGTGTTGACCCCTGCGACTTTACTATTTGTGGTCCAAATACACACTGCAGAGCATTAAATCATAAAGGTCTTTGTGAGTGTCAACAGGGGTATGTCGGTGATCCGAATAACTCATTAAATGGTTGTCGTAAACAAGAACCAAATGAATGCGAATCTGATTTTGACTGTCATCGGAGCACTGATGTCTGTAAACCCATGAATAACGGTGTTAAAAAATGCTTTAACGCGTGTCAATTTACGAGTTGTGGCGCAGGATCACAGTGTAAAGCTTCAAATCATACCGCATTCTGTGATTGCATCGATGGTTTTGTTCGTGATCATAATGCTGTATGTGCCCCAAAGAAACATGAATGTAACGACGATGTTAATTGTCCGACTTTCCAATCATGTAAATCAAATTCAATCGGAATCTTTAAATGTGCAGACGTTTGTATCGATTTCACGTGCACACCCAATTCTCAATGTGTTGCACTTCAGCACAAAGGTCAATGCAAATGTGACCCTGGGTTCACCGGTGATCCTCTAAGTAGAACAGGATGTGTCCCGATACCCGTACATGATTGTGATAAGAACAATGACTGTATAAATCTCAATGACATATGTTTACCCGATAATCACGGAATCAGAAAATGCATCGACGGATGTCAAAATTACGAATGCGGTCAAAATGCCGTTTGCGTTATTGTGAATCGTCAGACTGAATGCAGATGTCCACAGAATGGTCAATATGTCGGCAATCCCTATGATCATGCAAAAGGCTGCCAAAAAGTAGAATGCATCACTGATCGTGACTGTCCTGATAACAAAGCATGTGCCAACTCTAACTATTGTTTCGATCCGTGCATCAATGGCTGTGGAATTAATACTGTATGTATTGCACAAAAACACAGTGCAAATTGCAAATGTTTACCCGGTTATAATGGAGATCCTTTTGGTTCCGGATGCGATGCCATCAGTCTCTGCAAATCAAATCCATGTCATCATTTGGCTCATTGTGTTGATTCTCCCGGATCATTCTCATGTCATTGTCCTCCCGATTTTATTGGTGATCCTTACGATATTGGAGCAACCGGATGTCGAAAACCCGTGCCCTGTCCTAACGGAAATCACGAATGTCCCTCTAACACTGCATGTTTACCTGATCCGAGCGGTATTCACATGTGTAAGAATGCGTGTGAACGTCTTCAGTGCGGTCCTAATGCTGTTTGCGTGACACGAAATCATGAGGCTAAATGTGTGTGTCCTGATAACTTCAGTGGTGAGCCCGACTCTTTGGGATGCATTCGAATTTCACGCCTTTGTTCTTCAAATCCTGACTGTAATGATAGTCAGGCATGTGTCGAGGGTCAATGTCGTTTCGTATGTACAAAAGACACCGGATGTGCTTTGGGAGAAAGGTGTGTTGACAATTTCTGCGTTAAGGCGTGCAATGATCATGACAGTTGTTCACCAAATGAAGCATGTGATCCAAAAGGTTATCATTGCATAGATCCATGTCAAACAGCCACAGATTGCGGACCCAATGGATTATGTCACGTCGTGAATCATCGTATTACTTGCAGTTGTCCCGAAGGGTTTATCGGAAGACCGAATGCCACTCTCGGATGTGTGAGAGAAGCAATTGGATGCGTCTCAAATGTCGATTGTCATAGTCACGGTCACGGTTATTTATGTACGAACGGCCGATGCAGAGCATCGTGTAATAATAACAGAGACTGTGCAATTGAAGAGAGATGTATTTCTGGACGATGTCATGTCCATTGCATCAGAGAAAAGGATTGTTCTTCAGGAGAAATATGTTTACAGAACACATGTCAGATCGGATGTCGCGCAGATTCAGACTGTTCCCCCATAGAAACATGTGCAAATAGCAAATGTATAAATCCATGTGAAAGTCCAAACGCCTGCGGCACTAATGCAATATGTACACCGAATCATCATGAAAAGATTTGTTCGTGTAAAGATGGTTCTTTCGGAAATCCTTATGTTGAATGCGTAAGAGTCACACAATCATGTAGTGTCAGCGAAAAATGCATATCTGGAAAAAGATGCGAACACTCCATTTGTGTTGTCGATTGTCACAGTGATAATGAATGCTTTGACAATGAAAAATGCATCGGAAGAGGATGCAGCGTCATATGCACTTCAGATGAGGTATGTCCGCATGGATTTGTCTGTGACGGTGGTCATTGTATTCCTGGATGCAGAAGTGATTCAGAATGTACATCATCTGATGCGTGTGTTAATCGTCAGTGTGTAAGAGTCTGCGACAGTCATACAGCATGTGGTACTGAAGCAATTTGTCAGGGAATTAAACATCAGCCATGGTGCTCGTGTCCGGCTAAATTCACAGGTAATCCTAAAGTGGAATGCCGAAGAATCGATTGCATTGTTGATAGTGAATGTGGAGATGGAAAGATCTGTCAAAATTACAAATGCATTGTTGGATGCCGATCAGATCATGGATGTTCCGACAGTGAAAGTTGTATTGCTTTACAATGTGCAAATCCATGTTTGTATAGTCGCGTCTGCGGAGAGAATGCGATATGTAAAGTGAAGTCACATCAGCCCATTTGTTCGTGTGAACATCCTCTTCAGGGAAATCCTTCAATACGCTGTATTCTTCCGCCTCAAGAAGCTATTTCATGTCGAATCGATAACGACTGTTCTCATGATAAATTCTGTATTCACCGTCAATGCATTACTCGATATGAATGCAGTTCAGACAAAGATTGTTCCGTCGGACATATTTGCGTTAAAGGAAAATGCTTTTCCGGATGCCGTCGTGATGAAGATTGTTCACTCGATATGGCGTGTTATTCACAACAATGCCAAAACCCATGCAATTTCCGAGGTGCGTGTGGAACCAATGCCCAATGTACACCCTTTAATCATAGAGCTAAATGTTTGTGTCCTCCAAATTTCACGGGATACCCACAAAGTGAATGCATTGAACTACCGTCATGTCTTAGAAATGATGATTGCTCTGTTGGGTACACATGTCTGAGCAGTAAATGTACAATTGTCTCAGGGTGTGTTTCTGACCACGAATGTAATCAGAGACAGATTTGTGAAAATGGTAAATGCTTTGATGGGTGCAGATCAAATAGTGAATGCGATTTTGCTTTATCATGTATTGAAAAGAGATGTCAAAATGCATGTGTAAGAAAGGAATGTGGAACTAATGCCGTATGTCATCCCATCAATCACGAAGCCATATGCCGTTGTCCTGAAAGTTATACCGGAGACCCGACGCATTCATGTTATGTTGAACAAGAAGAATGTTATGTGGATAATGACTGCGGATCTTCAAAGATATGTGTCAGTAATCGTTGTATAATGGGATGTCGATCCGATTATAATTGCCCATTTGATAAGGCATGTATCCAAAGACGGTGCAGTGATCCCTGTTCAGTTCAAGCATCCTGTGGGTTCAATGCACTCTGTAAAGCAATAAACCACAGAGCGGACTGTTCATGTCCGCCCAATTTTCAGGGCGACTCAAAAGTTCATTGCGTTGAAAAGAAACCTAGTATTGAATACGAATGCGAAGAGGATAGCAGTTGTGGACCTGGAAAAGTATGCAATCATCACTATTGCGTATCTGTTCAGAAACAATGCTATAGTGACACTGCATGTAATCCTGGAGAGATGTGCGATGATGGCAATTGCATCAGTGGATGCAGACGCGACTCTGATTGTACTTTTGATAAGGCATGTTTTAATAGCAAATGTGTCAATCCATGCACTGTACAAACACCATGCGGATCAAACGCTAATTGTCAGCCTGTTTTACATCGACCAAATTGCCGATGCCCATCTAACTATGAGGGAAATCCATATGATTATTGTAAACCTGTACCAACCTCACTGCCTCCCGAATGTATCAAAGACAAAGATTGTCAATTGGGATTTATTTGCGAACAGAGCATTTGTATTACCGGATGCAGATATGACGAAAATTGTCAACAGGACAAAGCATGCATACATAGACAATGCCTTAATCCGTGTGATTATCCAGATTCTTGTGGCAACAATGCACACTGTACAACCGTTGTCCACAGACCACGATGCTCGTGTCCTCCCGGATTTACGGGTGATGCGAGCACGCACTGTACTCCTGTTATTGTTCCCGTATGTCTGCATGATGCTGATTGTGGCACCGGTCAGATTTGTGAATCGGGAAAATGCATTGACGCGTGTCGAACCGATGATACATGTTCTTACACCATGGCGTGCATCAATCAAAGATGTCAAGACCCTTGCAGTGTATTTGGCGCGTGCGGCCGCAATGCCCTTTGTCAGACTGAAAATCATAGAGCAATATGCAACTGTCCTCCCGAATTCAGAGGTGACGCATTTGCCGTGTGTGAGAGACAAGCATTGGATGTTCATATCGGTTGCGGCACTGATTTCGAATGCAGTTTTGGCTTTATCTGTGAATCTGGAAATTGCATTGAAGGATGTCGCAGTGATGAACAATGTTCACCGGATCAGGCGTGTTATAACCGCATCTGCAAAAATCCATGCGATTTCCCAAATGCATGCGGAGTTAATGCCGATTGTGCCCCAAATGCTCATCGTCCCGTATGCTTATGTCACACAGGATTTGTCGGAGATCCTCATGTTGAATGCAGACCCCATCAGGATATAAGAGAATGTGTTAAAGATTCTGATTGTGGAAATCGACTCATTTGTGACAATTCCCGATGCATTATTGGATGTCGTGACAGCAGCGGCTGTTCTCTCGAAGAGTCATGTATTAATAGAATATGCCAAAACCCGTGCAGTTTCTTTGGAGTTTGCGGACGAAATGCTGTGTGTCGAGCATCAAATTACACAGCGGTTTGTTCATGTCCATCGGGACTAAAGGGAAATCCAAACGTGGTATGTACTGAAGCACCACCACAGTGCATCAAAGACAATGAATGCATTTTGGGTCAAATCTGTGAAAACACTCAATGTATAACGGGATGTCGTCAGGACAATAACTGTCCTGAAGATCTTTCATGCATCAATGGAATATGTCAAAACCCGTGTTTACTCCCGAACAGCTGTGGTGTTAACGCCAATTGTCAACCATTCAATCATCGACCACGATGTGAATGCATCTCTAATTATCGCGGAAATCCATTCGTAAAATGCGAACCAAGTAAATACTATTATCACTTGTTTATAGTTATCACTTGTTTATAGTGTTATATAATATTAATTCCTTTTTAAATTTAAATCCAGTTCCAGATGATTATTGTGAACAGGATTCGGGATGTTCTTTGGGAAAAATATGCGAAATCCACAGATGTATCGGTATGTAAATGATAATTACTTTATGCACTTTTGTTTTAACTTTTTGCTTAAAATACTTTAGACGGATGCAGAAATGACGCAAATTGTCGCTTTGAAGAGGCATGTATTAATAAACTCTGTCAAAATCCTTGTAATGTGTACGGAGCATGCGGTGCTCACGCTGTGTGCAAACCATTGAACCACGATCGAATCTGCACGTGCATTCCCGACCACACCGGAGACCCGAAAGCATTATGCGAAAGAATAGTTTCACCGCCTGAATGTACAGGAGATTCTCAATGTCCATTGGAACATATATGCCAAAATCATCGATGTATTTGTAAGTATCATAATTAAAATTTGTTAAGTTTGCATTTTTAATAATTAATATATGTTAATATATAATTAATATGTTTGCAGCGGGTTGTCGTACATCAATGCATTGTCCCACTGATAAAGTTTGTGTAAAGAATAAGTGTATCAATCCGTGTACTCACAGTGGAGCGTGCGGCAAAGAGGCGATCTGTACTCCTGCGAGTCATGTTGCCATTTGCAGCTGTCCGAGTGGATTTAGAGGGGACCCCGATGTTGAATGCAGAGGTAAGTTACGAGTAAACATTTAATTAATTATTTGTATAATATTTATTTATTTATATATTTACATATTTTTAACTTATTTTTGCAGAAATACCTCCCGAATGTCATAATGATGAAGACTGTGGTTTGGAACGAATCTGTTTAAAACAAAAGTGTATCGGTGAGTGTATTGATTAATAATTATGCCAAAAAACGTGTTTAATAAATGTTTAATTTTTAGTCGGGTGTCGAATGCACAGCAATTGTCCATTTGATAAGGCATGTGTCAATGGCTTCTGTCAAAGTCCATGCAGTATCGGGGGTATGTGCGGTGTGAATACAATATGCAGAGCAGAAAAACATGAGGCACAATGTTCGTGTCTTCCGGGATATACGGGAGACCCTTTGAGACAATGCACTAAAGTTTCAGTGGAATGTGAATACGATAAAGACTGTAGTAATGGATATGTGTGTGCAAATCAGGAATGCAAAGGTTTGTATTATATTAATTATCATTTACTTTCAAATTAATCAATAACTCATTATTTCATTAATTTAGATATCAATGAATGTCTAAAGGATAAGTTCCCATGTGGTTCTGGTGCAAGTTGTACTAATTTACCAGGTTGGTACAAATGTTCATGTCCATTACCTCTCGTTGGTGACGCGTATGGTCAAATCGGGTGTCGTCAGCCGTTACCCGTATGTTTCCATGATGCTGACTGCAAAGATTATCAAAACTGCAATCCCGTGACACAAGAATGTTATGGTAAAATTACAATAAAAGAATGACGTTTGAATTGTTTATGGATATATTTACATGTATTTATTTATTTTTAGATGTATGTTCAAAACCCGGTGTATGTGGCAAAGGAGCCATATGTAAAGCTGTTAATTACAAAGCTGAATGTCAATGTCCTCCCGGATATAGAGGAAATCCAAATGTCGAGTGTTCAATTCGTATGTATTCATATCATACGAATCATATGTATTATTATATAAAATTTCTACTTTTAGGTGATTCATGCCAAAGTATTTCTGAATGTCCCGGTAATTTGCATTGTTTCGGTGATTTTTGCGGATGTCCCAATCCATTTCAACAGATTTCTTCATTTTGCATAAGTAAATAAAATACTTTTTATTACTTTTGTATTTGTATATTTGTCATCAATATTAACCATCATCTGTTACTAGTGACGAGTATCAATTGTTCAACATCAAATCCGTGTGCACAAAAGCAGGAATGTATTTACCACGACAGGAACCAAATAAGCGGCTTTTGCGTGTGTCCGCGTGGATATGCGCTATTGGCTGATGGCACGTGCAAAGACTTAAATGAATGTGAATACGGAAGTTTCCCGTGCGGGCCTGGGGCTATGTGTCTCAACACAATCGGAAGTTTTAAATGTTCATGTCCTCCGCGAACTTCGGGAGATGCGTATGGAGAGGGATGTTTTGGTGAGATATTTTATACTTCAAATGTATAACATGCGATTAATTTTTTAAATGTATTCACAGCCGATACACCGAAACAGGAATGTCTGCATGACGCTGATTGTACTGATGATAAATCATGCAAAGATTTTAAATGTTTGAGTGAGTGTTTTATAATAAATTTTTCATTTTTCAGTCAATATTCTCACAAAACATATAATAATTAATTAAATAATAATAATAATAATTATTATTATTATATTAATAACCTTTTCATCTTCTTTCAACAGATCCATGTCTACATCAGGAATGCGGTCAAAATGCACATTGTATTGTTGTTCATCATAAAGCCGAATGCAGATGTAAACCTTTATTCTTTGGGGATCCGCATGAGATTTGCAGAAAACCCGTGGAGTGTGTCAATGATGGAAATTGTCCGGGAAATCTCATATGCTTAAATGACCATAAATGCGGATGTCCGCCACAATCACAACGCCAATTGGACTATTGTTTATTAAGTAATTCAATTGTTTATTTACTCATTCAATTGTTCATTTACTCATTGCTAAAGTTAATTTTTATACTTTTAGAATCGAGTCAAAGATGCACGACAACAGATCCATGCTCTGCAAATGAAGAATGTGTATTTAGCGGATCTGCAAATGGATTTTGTGTGTGTCCGCGTGGATTTAGACTCATATCTAATGCTTGTCACGGTATGAGTTTGAATATTTGTATTGTGATATCGGTTCTAAAATTAATTGATTATTTCTTTTTAAGATATCAATGAGTGTGTTGAAGAACCTAAAGTTTATTGTGCTTCAAATGCAACATGTGCTAATTTACTCGGTTCTTATGAATGTCGATGTTATGAAGGGTTTGAGGGTGATCCATACAAACACGGGTGTGTTTTACCGCCACCAATAAAGCGTGGATGTCAATCTGATTCCGATTGTCTCACTGTTCAAAAATGCGAAGTTTCTTCGGGACAATGTTATGGTAATTGTTTAATGAAAAATGAAAAATGCATCTCAATTCACTCTGAATATGCAATAATAATTTTTATTATGATTTAGACCCATGTCTGGTCAGTGGTCCACAGGGATATCGCTGCGGACAGAATGCAATATGCCGCACGGATAATCACCATTCAGAATGTTACTGTCCTCCAG
>JAQIWM010000119.1:0-13951 GCA_034695285.1 Eniochthonius minutissimus | reverse complement strand
AGTGAATTACTGGAAAAATATGATATTAATGTATATAAAAAAGGCAAACCCCACCCCACCCATCAGTGAGTTTAGACATTAGTACAGAGTGAGGTTTTTGGGATGCAAATGACTGAACACTTCCTGTAGTTCCTTTAGTATGAGATGCCTTTAGCTGAAGCCAAAAATAGGCATTGTAATAGCATTTTGTGGTATTCATGTTGCGGCTTATGTTATATACTGTATATACAATGTATGTATTTTCTTCTTTTACCGTTAACTATTACCTGCAGTTTATTTACCTTATCACCTGCCTTTTGGTAACCATCAAATAGTTAAATAGTGAGCGAACATCAAATAAAGAACCATTTAAGTCACTAATGTATTATCAGAGTGCAGTAACTATTGTTATTATTATGTATAATTTTAGAGTGCATTTGCATTACAAATAATGGCAGAGGTGTAATTTAAAGGGAAATGTTTTTTTGCGTTTACGATTATTTCTGTTTACACATAAATTGTATATTCAATCGCCGATAGAAATAGTACTGTAATACAATTGAAATATACAAATGTATAGATTTATTTCCCGATTTTCTTCCCTCACAAATGCCTTTTGTATTTGTTTTGCTCAACTTTTTTAGCTCTTCAGGGATCGGATCGGGAGAGACATGTGATAGAAAGAGTCTGAGGAACCGTTTTTTTGGTTCTATCTCCAGAATGGATTGCGATCGATTGGATGCTCATTACCGCATAGAGAAAAACACACACAGACACACTGTGTGCAGTACACACGCACAGTGCATGGACGAACACATAACTGAACCAACATATAAGCAAAAAAAGGGAGGAATGAAAAAAAACGGTTGACAAAAAAAGTACCCAAAAATACTAGAGACATAGAATATATAACGCATAGTGTATGAGAGGAGTGAGATTTAGTGGTGAATTAGTGTCGCATCGCATTTTTGTGAAAAGAGAGATATAAACGATTTCAACAGAATCAGTGATGATTCGTCTCTTAGCATTGGAATAGTGAAATATCGTATTAAATATAAGAGCAGTCAATTTGAAGAGACACTACGCACTTCCACTGTTTTATTGTATTACCGTTTTGAATTCATATCTACACTATTGTTTCATTTTAATTCACAAATATTTTTCATTATATAAATGCATATATACATGTAAATAGAAAAGGAAAATTTTCTTTTTATATAAATTTTACTTCTAATGGTGCGTAAATAAAAAATGTTATACGTTAAAACTAAAGTAAGCATAAAAGGGATTAAAGTGTATATGATATAAAACCCAAAAGCAAAAGATTGACATAAAATAGAGTATAAAATGTAATGTTATGCGTTATGCCGCATCTTTTATAACAATACACAAAACAATAAAATTCTTTCATACACTTTCTTAGAGTTCTAAAAAAAGTTATTGCGTCAATTTCTGTGTATCATTTAACAAAAGTGCTCACTTTTAGAATGGAATGGGCAATGGGCAATTTCATATAAAATAACAACAGTGTATAAACACTAAAAATACTACAAAACTTTGTAAGTAAACCCTAAAATAGTAGGGAAAAGGTCTACAAAATAGGAAGCAAAAGCATCATCCCCTCTAATTACACAATTACATCATTACAATTACTCCGCAGTGTGTATATAATATCCCAACAAAAAAGAGGCACATTCATTCACTGTACATTCGCGGAGTATCAATTTTATGGCGCATTAATTCTATGGCATGGAAATGGGATGAGAGTGCAGTGTTAGAAAATGGTAAAATTACTTTAGATTATTTAAAGGAGAGAGGGGATATCAAATGGTGTGGGAGTAAATAATAATAATAATAATAATAATTGGGAACTAACAAAAGAAGCGAAGAGACACAAAAGTTAGTACAACAATGCTAATGGCACTGTTGCCTGAGTCATTAAGCGCTGGAACCAGAGCTAAAACCTAAATGCTCATTTTAGGCAATAATTACACATTTATGGTATACTTTGAATATGGTTCCTTTTCGACAATCCCTTTCCTTTGAATGGATAACCCATTAAATTACATATATTTAGATGTACATTTCCTCCTGCGCTTACACCCCATACACGCGGTAGCATTGGGCCATGCTAGTTAGTCATGTTCTACCCAATCCTGGGTATAACTTTAGCCTCAGATTTAGAGTCATGGCGCCCTTTTATTCGTACACGGTAATGTTGCCGATGTTAACCATGCGGAAAAGAAATTGTTTAGAGAGCGAGAGAGAGAGAGAGAGAGAGAGAGAGAGAGAGAAGAGAGACTTCAGGATCCAGATGGATCCAGATGAGAACCATTGTTCCCGAAGAATTGTATTCCAACAGTTTTTCTCTCTTTTTTGTTGGATTCACTTCAGTGGAAAAGAGTCAAAGTCATTGCTAAAGGAATAGGAGTGAGGGGGTGAAAGTCATTTCTGACTGCGAAATTCTCTTAATGACTTTCGACAGAGACAAACTTTAGGAGTGTTTTATTTTTTAACTTAAATTACTAAAGCGAAACTTTTGAAAAATTTCATTTAATAGTTTCCGACCCTATAACTTTAACATTATTAACATTAACTAATGCTTTTTAACTTTAGTCATTATAATATTAAACATCTCAAAGACCCCTTTTGACATTAATGTATTTTAACTGTAACCGTATTATATTAAAAACACGGTGTACAACTTTTGTGATTTACTCCATCTTTACCAAGTATATAATTTTGCCAAAATACGGTTTTTGTTTTAATTATTAAAATTAAATACAAAATTTTATTATTAACAAATACTAAACTATCAAATTAATAAAATTCAATACTTAATAAAAAACGAAACTTATGATTAGATAAATAATTAAAAATTAATGGTCAGAGTCTAGTGCTTTAATCTATAAAGTCCCCTTACAATTTTGGAAAAATAGGAAGGTTAAAGTGATTATTCACTAGTGTCAGTCCCTTGAGATTGAAGCAAATGTCAAATCGTACGGTTGGGGTGACGCTCGTATTTTGCTTTAATATCAATATCAAAGATGTGTATCCCTATAGTGATTCCCCACAATAAATTGAACTCTTTGAGCTCCCATTGGAACGGACACAGCATCAATTTCTCAATCAAAATAACTTCAGGAACATGCACTTATAACATCATATATACCCGAAGCATGAGATAACACATACACAAGTACAGTACAACCTCACAACAGAGCAAAACTCTTGTCTTTGATTAATTGTGATCCCCCTTTAGCAGTTATAAATATCCTTCATAAAGTCTGATGTAAGAAATCACTCACCCGATTCAATGATGGAACATTGAAGAAGAAGATGAAGAGAGAGACCTAAAAGAGTGGCGCAAGAACCAGAGGCAAATAACATTTTGTGTACCAAAAGCCTCTAACCATTGCTATTAATAAAATCGATTCGATGGACATATACCGTGTATAAAAACGGTAATGTGCAGTAAACCGTACGATATCACATCAGCATCAGTATAATATTATTAAACTTGAGAAGGACATTTCGCTAAAAGAGAGAGCGAATTGATCATGATCAGTAGTATTATGCTAGTGTATGACAAAATTGGTCGCAATGGTCATTCACTTTCGGGTTTCATAATCCATTAGAAGGGAGGGAAAAGGAAAGTTTATGGGCACAACAGTATCAAAGTATTAGTAGAGTTATAATAATAATAACTTATTATTATTATTTCAGAGTAAAGGAAATGATCATTAGGACTTTGTGATGATATTAAATACTGCAATGATATTATTAGTTATGTGGAATATTATTACTCTTTACAGACGTATTTAATTAAATATCCTTTCCACTCATATATCTGATTTAATTAAATTAACTAAATATAACTGACTAAATGCATGTGTCCTGATTATATTGTAAAAAATAAAACCGATTCATTTATCTGTTTAATTAACTATTTATAAATAAAATTCAAGTATAACATGTATATATGTTATATAACATGTATAACTTATACAATATATGTTATACAGTATAACATGCAATGCATGTGGGAATATGAAAATATGAAAATAACAATTATTTTTAGAAACTATTTTTTTTATTATCTAAAAAACAAATACACACACTTAAAGGTCATGGATATGAGAGTTCTCACGTCAAAAGGTCAATGGTATTTTAATATTATGAAAATATTTTAAACGCTAAAATCAACAAACAAAGTACACTCCAAACTCATAAAGTGATTTACTCGTATAATGATGGGAAACAAAAATACAGTACAGTAACAACATGTATGTATAACAAATCAAAATAAAAAACAATTTAAAACTTATACCTCCACCCCTGTGATGCAAAACAGGACCATGAAAAACTTAAACCGGAATTAGTTATTTATTTTTTAGTCTTTATATTGTAAAGTAAATGTCATATATTAAAATCTGATAATTCATATTTAATAAATATCGATAATAAAAATATTAACGATCTACACATATATCAGTATATATTTGTATTCTAATACTATAATATTAAATAATCTCTAATAATAAGTAATAATCTTTAGTATAATATTAAAATATCATCAGAGCGCATCACATTCACGTTTTAATTTTTATGATCCAACCCTAAGAATAAAAAAAAGCCCAAAATTTACTACACTCATGTAGAGAGACATATAATAGTTCTCCTGTCACTAGTATTATATTACACAAATATATTATTTGTAATAATCTTGCATTATATAACGATTAAAACTATGGACTGTATAAAAACTCATTGAGAATTCCAACTGTGATCCGAGTGTGGCCCCAATCGCTCACTCAATAGGGTTTTAAATAATAAAAGAAACTAATAAAACTTTTTTGTCTCTGAATTATTTTAGCCTATTATTTGCATAGAGTTTGAAAATAGAGTTTAAAAAAATAGATTCATATTCCCAAATGGGGAATGAGTGAATTCCATTTCGTTACGTTCCATTTGTGATTTGTAATTTGTAATTCACTATTAACAGTAAAGAAATGGAAACAGAATATCATTATTCACAATGCAAATAATCAATTTAAATGCAATCGCATTTAAAAGCAATAAATAAATACTGAAATTGAAAAATAAGTAAAAGAAAAAACACTCAAATGCAATCTTTGTTCAATATAATGCTCATGAGAGACATTTTATTCTCAATTCTGTTATCATTCGAATTTGACTTTTCT
This sequence comes from Eniochthonius minutissimus, assembly GCA_034695285.1. Lineage (NCBI taxonomy): Eukaryota > Metazoa > Arthropoda > Arachnida > Sarcoptiformes > Eniochthoniidae > Eniochthonius > Eniochthonius minutissimus. Next base: position 8,768 of record JAQIWM010000119.1, on the reverse strand, counting down.
ATTGTCATATTTTAGAGATATATAAATAAAATGATAAACTTTATTTTTTGTTAACATTCTATTTATGTTTATTGCATTTTTTTTAAATTTTATTAACAAAAAATATATATTAATGTATTGTGACATTTAAATATATTTATACTCAAAAAGGGGTCCCCATCAATGTCATAGTGACATGTTCAAAATGGGAATTTCCAACGAACTTTAAAAGGTGCAAAAACTTAATTCAATCACTGTACCACATGTGAATGTAAACTGCAAAATTTGTGCCCTTTTAACGAATCGTTCACATACAAAATCTCATATACACACCATCGCCATCACCATCACCATCAGCAATAATCATTCACACGCCTCACGCTAAAATAATAATTTCAATAGTGATTGGGTACAGTTATGAGTACTCTCTGAGGTGTAAAGAATTGTTATAAAAAAATAAGTTTCATATTAGAAATTTACGAACACATTATACAGGGGAATAATTCTACCATAAAGTGGGGGAGGGAATTAAAGGGAAGCAATGAACGGGAACAAAAACAGGGGGCAGGTGATATATTGTTAATATTTTCTAGTGAAAAATACTGCAATACAATATGTACATCAAAAGAAACTTTTTGCCATTCGGAGCATTAGTTTTTGAGGGAGAAAATAGACTTTAAAGTTTGAGAAAGAATGGGGTTTGAAATTGTGGGGGTAGTAAAATGCAATCAAATATTTTGGTGAATTTTCTCATCCCCTTTAATGGGGCCATTCATTCATTCATTCTGAAGCATGATTTAACTCAAATCCAAATCACATACACCGATCACATTTAGATCTAAAACAGCAAAAGTTATATCCTAAAACTAACGCAATTGGCCCGTGGAGCATAAAATTGAGCCCCAACTGTTGCCAATAATTTCATGCTTTTTGGCCGCGGCCCGAAAAACCGATTTTCCGGACCACTGCCATCGAAATCCATCAGTTTGCACATTTTCCTACAAAAAATGGTGTTAGGCATGGACCCTATCACTTGAATCCTAACCTAAGTATGTATTATACTATTCTCCATCGTACTTTATCACTATGTGCAGTAATATCCTAGTTACTAAATCGCCTTCTCTGCTATCTCATCTTTGCCCCTGTAATGTCGGCATTCACTCATCCGTGTTCGTATATGCGGGAAAAGCACATCTTTTCATCGTATTCACGTCGGATCCATTTCAAGATATTATGGATAATACTTTCCTTTCTTTAATACTTTTATTGTGTAAAAGTTTGTAAATAATAATGTAAAGACAGTAAACAATAGTATACACCATTTTGTATTTTAAAAGTAATCACATGTTATTAATTAAAATCAATATAAAATCAGTCGATGAATCAGTTCGATAATAGTATCGCATTATCTAAGGCTTTATCTAAGAGCATCCGACGCTAGTAGTATCCCTAATACCCCAATCATTGTGTCCTATTGTCCGAAAAATTTCGTCTCAAAACATCGCTAACATTATGGACACAAATAAATCACTCACACTGCAAATCACTATTCACTATCATTTACTTAAATCACCCTTAAGAAAGAGACAGTGTAACAGCGCTAAGACCAAAGTGGTGATTGGGACATAATGTCCTAAGATTTGCGGCCATTTATTTCTCACTCTCATAACATAATGCAACAATATACAGAAATAGCACATAAATAACTTAAAGGAAAAAAGTAAAGTTTACTAAAGAAAAAAGATGCCACAATTTGAAGAAAAAAGTCTTTGAAAAGAGCCCAATTTTTAGGATACTCAATTCAATTCAATTCAATTGATGGAAAAAGAAAAAAGTTTCTATTTAAAGAATAGAGAGAGGAAAAAACTTTCACCAGTAAATGTGAAAGTAAACTTTTTTCATTCATTCACATGTCAATAAATAAAATACAGACCCTATGTGCCCACACACTCATACTAATACTCTCCCTCACACTTTCATTTCCAATACACTGTAATCTCTTAAAACAGAGGTCCTCTTTTATTACCCCACAAAATAAGAAACTATTTATTTATTATTATCATCACTCTCTTTTCTCTAAAATAAAGTTATCACTTCCTCCGTATTTTGGTTAAACTCTCAAATTTCGTCAAAATATTTAGACTGTGAATGTATAGAAAAAAGCCCAATATTAGTGACTAACTGACTTTATATTAGGCGCTATCACTAACACTACCACTTGAAGCCAATGTGATATACTGCTATTACTATTACGCTATGGGTACTTCAACAGTCTCCTGCTGAAATTGGATGCTATCATTTTCTGCAGGAACCATCACCAATGGAAAGTTGTGCCAAAACTACACCCAAATTGCCACAAAAGAAAAGGCATCTCAATTCGCAGTTATAGTAAATGGGAAAAAAGCCCAATGCCTTCAGCAGCAACACCATTGAATTGATGGAGGGCTGCAATAACACTTGATGATGGTACTACTACTAGTGAAGCAATAGTTGAAGATCGTGCAAAAAGTTAACAGTTCCTCTCTAACATATAAGTGGCGGAAGCCCCAAATCATAGATAAACATCACCCGATAGTGTCCATATGTAAAACGATAAAATTTATTATATAAATTCAATAGAGCTTATTACTGTACAAATACGACTAAAAAATATTTCTAACGCGTGCTTAATATTATATATTGGTTCCTACGCCACTGGTGCTGGTATTACCAACTGCTGCTTATCACTGTTTTGCCAAAACTCTTTCGGAGGCATTACACTATAACTCTGTAACTAGTGAAAGTGTTAAGAGCCTAAATTGAGGAAAAGGGGAAAATTTAATGCCACACGCAATTCGATGCTCTTTTTGCTCATTTCTTTTGCCTCTTTTGGCTCCTGATGCATTACTGCTGTTGGCATTGATTGCGATCAAAATCCTTCTGATGACCATGTCCATGGGAGGGAATGGGCAGTGTGTGGAGAAATCAATGGGGAGGAGATCGTGGGACTGAATCAACATTCATCAATCCATAGTATATACAAAACAACACTCTCCAAATGCTTCATTTGAAATACACTCTGTTGTTAGTTGTCAATGGAAATTGACAAAACGTATTGGAGCAGAAAACTATTAGAAAATAGGGTTTAAATTAACAATCACAGTTTGTAATAATAAATTTTAAAATTATTCATTTTTTAATTTATATTAAGGATTGAATCAATAACAATAATATGTGTTGAATGTAATTCTTAAAAAAATAATTATTATAAGTAAATGATTAAACAGGATTAAGGTATAAAAACAATGTAATTTGAACCCCAAAACAAAATTGATATCATTTCCAACACTATTCTTCCGCCATTCGATCTCTCATCAGTCCGAAAACTATTCTCAGTCAAAAGCTTAATCACAGTCAGTAGTGAGTTGCAGCGGTTGGAGTTAGCTTCAAGTGTTAGTTACAATGGATCCAATAGATCCAAAATGGCAATCAATAGACAGGAGGTGGTGAATGTGATGCGGAGGGATGCATAACGAAAAGAGAATGAAACAGGCACAGGAGGTTTAGGTTCAGTTCTTCAGCTCTCTAAAGTATTAGTTTTGTTGTGTATGGGGATGGAAATAAACTGACTCATGGTGAGTGTGTATGTGCAGCAAAAGAACTCAATGTTCACAATTTCGGATGCTGATCAAAGCTGACGGTGAAGTGTAATAAACGCCAAAAGGACCCACCAAAATCTGTCTGAATAAATATATATATCAGTGTGATTCAACAGTGAGAATAGACTTCAACAGTCAATGGTGATAGTATAAAGGGAGACAATTGTTGTTGTCAGGGGAGCACTACAGAAAAGGACCACCTTTTAGCCAATGCTTTACTATGCTTTACTATTAACATTGTGTGAGAGAACCAAATATTAAGAGTAATGGAAAAAGACTTTTATACTTTGGTCTTCAGCATTCCGCTGAAATGAGTTGGAAATGATTTCATTGATTTAATCGCACACAATGGACTTCAATACTCAGATCGAGAAAATGATAATACCATAGAGAGAAACCTTTAGATGTTTAGGGACACCGTATAAAAAATAGGAATGACCACAGTAATATATGAGAAAAATAATATAAGAATTATATGAGAATAGAACCGTATCTCAAAAAGGGGAATGACTCAATAATATTTCAATTTATGGTGAACTAAAATAGTATTATGATACACATGAATGGAGATGATTCAACAAAACTGATACTATCAAAAAACAGGATTGAAAACGGTCAAAACATTGGATATGGAAAATAAAAAAAATGAAATACAACAGTATAAAATTACAGTTAAAAAATGATATTTATTCATTACATGAGTGGAATATAATATACTTTTATGCGCATTCCTGTATCGTAAACATTTCTTGTGCTGTAAACATATTCTGGTGCTGTAAACACATTTATGATCATTAAATTCACTTTAAAAATCTCATGTAAATTAAAAAAGTAAAAAAAATATATAAAAAAAACCCTTAAAATAAATGAAAAAATCATATCAAAAGTAAGAAGTGAAAAAGTGAGTTGTGAGGTTAGTGATGAGAAAAATTGAATTGAGAGGATGCAATAAGACGAAGATGAGGGATAAGTAAAAGATGAGAATGGGAATGTAAAGGAATGGCAATTGATGCAAAAGGATGAAGATGCTGAGACTTTCAATTTGTGTGAAGCAAAAAAAGATTGGAATTGGAATGTAATTTCAATGCTCAGACTCTCACTTATGTTATAATTGCATTTACAATTCTAATGTGAGGAGAGTACTCACAGATGCATCATACTATGGCTGTAGATAATGCTATAGTGTACTGCATTTTTGGAGGATCAAAGCGATGGGGATGTGGATGAGGATTGAAATACTCATGGTGATGGAACCTCTTAATTATTATTACTATTCACACATTTAATTTACCAATAATTAAAACATTAATTAAATAAATAATCTTAAAGTATACTAAAATCAGTTGTAATACTACTAATTTGTAATAATTATTTATAAATTATTGTCTCATGTCTTAAAGCAATAATTTAAAGTGTCATTCATAACTAGTTAATAATGGCTCCGGCACTAGTGATTGAGATGGGGGCTAAAGTTTAAAAGGAAAATTGCGTGGATTTAGTGAGAGGATTTAAGTGGATTTATAAAACCCCACGCCCTAAATGTGAATGACTTATTTGTGTAGTAATTTATGAAATAATTATTATTAGACTTTTAGAATTTGAAAATTTTATTGCATATGTAATTAAATACTCAGATTCAGTCATAAATCGATGCAATTTAATGCTTTGGTATTTAAAATATACTCATTAATGAAACAGAACAAAGTTTATTTTCAATAAATCACTTTAATAACAAAATTAAAAAAATAAATATAATAAAAATCCATTTTCGTTAATAATTCCCATTTTATGACTCACAATTATTTTATAAAAAACTAAATACTTTACTATTACATTGTATTTGTAACTAAAAATATATTAAAAAATTCATTCAAATTCTTATTCAAAACCATTTTAAATATTATTATCATTTTATAATGATTGCTTTGGTTTACCGCAGTAACTATTTAATTATAATAATAATTACTTAATTATAACCTATTTTATATCTATTAAATATGCAAATGAAATGTTCAACATTAACGTATTAAACTATTTAAAAATTGAACCGAATCTAATGAACAATTAAAAAATTAGTAATAAATGTACTAATTATGTTGCAGTATATTAATTACACTTTTAATTTTGTAATTATAACATTATTAAAGAGTGTATTGATATTAAAAATATGGTTTTTATGTAATAAATTTTCAATTCCATTTGGTACTCAAACTAAATATTGACTTTAAATAAAATAGTAGTACATAATATTAACGCATATATTAGCATATTTAACAAATTATTAATACAAAATAAACAAAAATGTAAATGTTAATATATCATCCTTAACAAAAAGAAAAATAAATTTAATTACAAAATAAGGTTAATAATACATATATTTAAATTATAATTTAAATATAAATCATTTTAAAATGGTGAATCATCGATTTATATAATCATATGAATGATAAAAATATTTTCATAAATAAAATAGACCGTAACAATATATGAAAAACTGATTCTCGTATTGTATGATATTTATGTAATAATAACGAAAATTTTAAACTTTTGAAAAATTGAGTTTTCCATTTTGATGTTTAGTCCCAAAGTCCCTCTCTCTGAGAAATGATCCGCGAATGTACAGTACAGTACAGTACGTAATATACAGTCGCAAATGCATGAGAGTATTTTCCCAGAGGTACATAGAGTCAGAGGGAAAATGCCAAACCCATGAATACATGATGATGATACTTCGGGAGAAGATACTAAACACTGATACAGTGGTGAAGTATGGCAATGAGAGAGTGTACATAACTTTATGTTAACTTATTTCTCATTTCCATTTCGGTGTTTCCATCACTAGTCGCACATAGTTACATGTCGCTTTAAGGAAAGGAAAGGAAAGAAGAGAGAGGGAAAAGAAGAGACATGTCGAGGAAAATGAGAGAAGAGAGAGAAAACTCTCGTGATGCGGGAATGAGAATGGCATAAGAGATGCGCATCTCAAAGTTTTGAGATATTTATGGATTTGGCCCTTAAGCGAAAAGGATCTGAGCTTTTTAGCTCTATTCCATAGTCCTATTCCATAGCTCTATTCCATTGGGTTCAGCCTCTCACTATCTTATACTATCTTATACTAGAATTTGATTAGGAATTCGGCGAAGAATTGTGGGGGAGTGTGTGCCAACAACAAAATAGTACCGATAACCGTGGCTATATCAGGACTATGATGGGAATTAATAATTTATCCGACAAAAACAACAGGAGATAATATATTACTCTTCACTATTTTATCGTGAAATTTAATTTTACTCAAATCATGTGATAATAATTTTATTTACAATATTATTTTTATGAGTAATTGAGTGAGAAATTCCGAAGAAAAAATCACCATTTCCCGTATCTATTTCTGAAGAATCACTGAAGAGGCGAATTCAGAGATCGCAATCGGTGTAAAGAGCGTACAAACAACAGTCGGGGATGAGAGTGGATCCATTTACGAATGTTACACTCTGAGAAATATTTTGGCATCACTATGTTTATATGAACACATATAATAATCTCTTTTCCTTTTCTCTCAGAGCGTGAACAGAGTTATCATTGTTAAAGATGTGAAAGTATCTCTGTGAATGATGTTACAAATGGAACTGATGAGTATGGTGTGACTAGTGATGGAACTAACTCCATCTCCAGCACGTAGTACTTGAAAAGGAAATGTAGTTATTAATAGTTATGTAGTTATATCTAGTTATATCTAGTTATATGTACTTATTAATAACAATATAAAAGTTAATAATGTACTAAAGTTATTATATAATACAAATCAAGTTCATTAATAGGATACATTCTTAAATAACGATTAAAAATAAAAGATCTAAAATCTTCTTATTTATTAAGAATTTTATTTTAAAATATTCTTATATTTTAATCAGATTATGGTATTATAAATTATGAATTTATAAAATTAATTTCTATAAAAGAATTTAAATTTAATGCTCTTAAAAAATGATGTTAAATTTTAAGAATAAAATTTTTAACATATTTTTAAGGACAATGCACTTTAAAACATTGAAATAAATTATTTTGCAATATATTAAATTTGAATATACATTAAATATATTAAACTTTTTAACATCACTTATTTATTATTAATAAATTAAATATGTAATAAAAATTTAATTTATATATTACTAAATTGGGCGTTAACAATAAAAATCTAAACTGAAATTGAAATTAAATAAATAAAAAGCGTTATTTATTATTTAAAATTTTTATTACAATATTATTATTAAGACACTAAATTCTTAAAATCGTTTATATAATATATTATGTTTCACATCTCTTTTAATACGTATAATAAAATACTATAATAAAATACAATGCCATTGTATATTATCCTTACAATGTCCTCATCTGGACATTCGGTCTCAGGCGGTTCTGAAGACCTCAGATTAGCTTTGGGCCATTTGAGTGTCGGACATAAAATAGGATATTATGACATAGTTCTTAATAAAAAAGCATTACACTAGTGACTAGTGACTGTATTTTTCTATGCTTTAGAGGGGTGAAAAAAAGTAAATACCTTAACATTAAACTATTAACTGTCAGCAATGACTAAAGCGGAAGAGAGAATATAAAGCGTCAGTGGATCCCTCTCTGCAGCGGTGATCATTCTTCGACCATCAGCATCCACCATCACCCCTGAGGTGATATATTTGCGACAATGGAAACCCCCAAAATCTCATAAAATTGTTTGTGAGGGACGAATAGAGAAAGAGGATTTATAATATAATGTATTAAACTGAAGCCCAAAGGCCATACTCACTATTACCAATATACTTTATATATAAATTTTGTCCCTTTTGCTATGTCTACGCCTTTTTTTCTTTTTTCGGGGGTCATATAAAACTCAACTAAACAGCAGTTCGGTCTTCAGCTGAATCTAATGCTAAAAGGCCTCTCTCTCTCTCTCTCTCTCTCTCTCTCATTCTCTTACACGAGACTCATAAACTCTACTGCCGAACACATAACTATCATTCCACAGATCCAAATTCCAGTAAAAGACAATAAATAAAAAGGGCTTCGAAAAGGGACATGAGAGAGTGCGAGAGAATAGATAAGGGATAAGGCCCTTAAAGGCAATGGCAATATATACAATGCAATTGATATCAT
>JAQIWM010000118.1:0-14069 GCA_034695285.1 Eniochthonius minutissimus | reverse complement strand
ATTTTCAAAAATAATAATCATAATAAAATTGTCTTTATTTAAAAATGATGCTCACTTTTATAAAATTCACATTGTATTTATAATATTTATAATATTTATATATTATTTATAATTATATATTATAGTACTGCTACATATTGTAGTACTATACTAATAGTATTATTAATAGTATTATTAATACTATTAATACTATTAATAGTATTGTTAAATAATACTAATAATGATATAAATACATTTACATAATACATCTAGTAATAATACATTTAGCAACTAATGCGTGAAGTGCATCATACAGTGCACCCCTCATGAGATTTCATGAATATTTAAGAATCTTAAGAAACAATAAAATGTACAGTAAAACTCCTATGAGCGACCACTCCAACTAAGCAACCACTCTAGTCTAAAGACCAGTATAAGTTGATCATAGCAATTTTGCATAGGATTAGTATCTTATCAAGCGACCACTCCTGTTCCCCGACCAACGGCCATTTGTTTACTAGTTTTTGCTTAATAGATAACACTCTTTTCTAACGACCACGGGACTACCAAATATTTTAGTTTTGATAATACACTAAACCCTTCAAGAATTACTTTAAAGACATTTTAGAATCACCTGAAAAACCAATTACCCGTGGTCAGGCTTTAGCTAACATTTGCCAAATTAAAAGTTTTGCACTGCAGAATAATAACTTACATTTATATGAAAATGCATTAAAAATTGAGGGACAATTTAGAGGATATTTGAAAAATGAGAGTGCGGCATTCTATGATTATCGAATTTATGTAATTTTTATTTTTAAAAATAAAGTTTCCTGTGAAACGACCACTCTTACATAACGACCACATTTTTTTGACGATGCTGTGGTCGTTATACAGGAGCTTTACCGTATATATAGTAATTATATATAAATGTTACGAAATAAAAACACTGATAAATTTAACAATCTTCTTAATCATTATAGTTTTAGAAGTGTTTAATAAAATTAATTATATTAATATTGAAAACTTATTTAATTTACAGAATAAATACATATATAAATGAAAAATAAATGAATATAATAGGTTATTATGTAAATTTTAAATATGCGCGGATTACATGTACACTAGAGTATTATGGTATTACTAATATATCCCACTATGGAAATATATTAATATAACTTGAAATATAATGGAATTAACATCAAAATACGTATTGTCTTCAGATTATTTAGATAAATGACTGTTCTCAAATATACGCACTTTCGTTTTCACATTTATATCCCAAACACTATGAGAATATTACGAAATGAGAAAGTGAAAGCACTCTAATTACAAATACACTTATATCACGCAATTCCTTATCCCATATCACATTTGTAGTAAATTCCATTTTCAACAACAAATGTTTTGGACATTGAACATCTGTTACTTCAATGTTCTGATGAGCATTGGACTCATCAGATGCAAGTTCGAGTTTAAACGATATAATAATAATAAAATGTTATTTTATCCGTTTTATTCCTTAAGTTATACAATATAAATAACATTTTAATTTATTTAAAAAGTCTAATAACAAAGTTATATTACTAAAATAAAGTTATATATTATAATAATATTGTTACTTTGAGTAAACAATATTTAGCATTAAGAATGTCCATTGATTTATTACTATCATTCTTTAATTTAATTTACTATTATTTTAATTGTTAAATGAAAGTTTTTTTCATAATTTCTTGAGTTACATATACTGTAGTTGTATATAACGGTAGTTACAAACTTTGAACTCTTCAAACTCTTTATTTAGTATATTCGTATTAAGTACGGGCAAAAACCTCGATATACGAATACACTATTAATGAGAAAAAAAGATCTTCAGAGATACTGAACTCTTTGAATTGTTTTTCCTCTAATACCGGTGTGACACCATGGATCTGTTATTATCTGATAATGATAGTATCAGACATCATTAAAGCATTGTAATGGAAAAAAGAGATTCTTTTATCCATGTATATCGAATATATTTCGAGTTCACTATTGTAATAACAGAATATTTTTATTTTTTATTAACTAGAATAAAAAGTCAATTTATCATATATTAGTAAATATTAGTGAAATATTAATAAATACATGAATATTAATTAAAAATAGAATTATGATTAAAATGTAAAAAAGTGGTCATTTTAGTGTGTATTCATTTATGCAAATGATTAACTATGAGAGTATTTATGAACATATTAATGAGTTTTAAAACATAATCATTTAAATTTTAATGGTAAACTATTTGAGCATAATAAAGTATAGCACTTGAATAAGTGTGCTAGCTATTTCAGTGCCACTAGTAATTAGAGTTTCCGCGCTTTACTCGAGGCACTACTTGACATAAAATTATCTGAAGGAAACATAATTTTATATAGTATCAAATTTTACAGTATAAAACTCATTATAATTTTAATATTATAATATTTCAGGACATTTATAAAGTTTTAAAACAAGTGTTTGTGATATTTAAATAAATAGAGTATAAAAGAAATGCTATAATTAGCAAAATACGTTCATAATGCATCAATAAATAAAACATTCATATTATATTATATTTAAAAAAAAAATACTATCCGCAAAGCGGGTAGTTAATGCTTCTTGAGTTAGTTACAATGCATAATGCGTCGAAATAATTCCTCTTTCCATATATATGCAGCTGTTAAAGGTTAAACTTTAAAGTAAAGTTATAAATTTTTTATTTAAAAAGCATATTTTTATAATAAAATGTTAAAAAAAATGATTAACAGATTAAAATAAAGTATAAGAATAGTAATGCAAATCCCAAAGTGCGTAGTTAATGTATCGCTTCAAAGGACTCGATGATTAATTTTTCAACAATAACATACATGACAAAGTAAAATATCATATAATATCCTATGAATAACAAAACTTTAAAACTGTTTAATAGGATTTCTATAAAATAAACTAACACCCACATTAACGTTGGGACCGATGTATCTGTGAAATTACTAGAGATTTTACAATATTATTTTATTATAGTCCATGACGTGGATAAATAATATAACAAAGCTGCAAACTGATATATTTACTATATTTAAACTTAATTCTTCTCAAACCTTACACTGTTTTGATCTGCGTATTTGCTATGAAGAGTTATAAACTACCTCTACACTGCACTACCTCTGTATGACTCCATAGCAAATACACAGTGTACGATTTGAGAAAAATAATCACCCTTTATTTGTATATGAAGTAAAACATTGTAATGCGCTTTAATTTTTGAAATAAGAAAATCTAAAAATCATAACACTGTTTTTAGAATAAAGTAAATATTATTAATTAGACATGAAATTAAATTTAGATTAAATAATGTTTTGAACAATAACTTTTATAACTTTTATAGATTCAATTTATAATAAACTTATAAGATCTTTACTGTAGGTTAATACAGGGCTATAATTTAGCATCACTTTTGAAATTTAATTTTTTGTTCACGCGCATCATTTTTGTGCTTTATTTTCGAATTAAAATAATAACACATGTTTATTGTTTAATTAAATAAAATTTAGTCAAATTATCAATAACGACGAATATATTACCACAAAGAATTGAACGCATAATAAGGTTTTTTCCCAGTGAAGGGAACAGATACAGGGTGAAATTTTAATTTTAAATTTTATTAATAATTGTAAAAAAATATAAACATCATCGTCAAAATGGTAAAGAAAATTTCAAATTATGAGATAGAAAAATGTGTGCCCAAAAAAACTAATTAAAAAAATTGCGAAATATCAACACATGAATAAGTTTACTCTAAATATCATGCATACATTTATTTATTAGAATTCAGTTATAAAAACATAAAAAAATATATCAGCTTTATACTAACAAAATTATTAAAGTTTTCTTTAGTCATGTTGCATCATGATTGCACTTAGCTACGAACACTAAAAAGTATCTTCAGACGGCACATTAAAATTTTGAAATTATTCAAATAACTAATGAAGAAATTCATCTGATGCGTCATGATGCTGAAGAAGTGAACAATTTTTAATAAAAATAAAATTTTTTTCCATAAAAAAGAGACAATTTTAACCATCATTGGGAAATATTTAGAACCATAGTGTCGGAAATTTTTACCGCTGAAGTCACGCGTGTGTATGAATTTAAGAAACGACAATTTATAGTACAATTTATATATATGCCGATTTATAGTCAAGAAACAGAGAAATCATATTGAACATACAAAAGACATTCATAAACACAAAATTAACGTTTAAATAATTATTAAAAGTGTTCAAATGCTAAAATATACCCCTGTAAAATACTATTTAGCTATTGTATTAAATACGTTTATTACAATAAAAATAGTAACGACATTAACAGAGTCAATTTAAGCACTATTTTCTTTTTAATTTATCATATTTTATTTAATATTCGTTTTATTTCCCACATTTTTTTCCGTATTTTGTCCTCAGGCGTGCATAGTCAGCATCTCATATAACAGTAGTTGTTAAACTTCTATGTATAATCTGCACCTGCACCTCCATGTATAGTCAGCATCTCAAAACGTTAGGAAAAATAAGAAAAATGTACATGTTCTAAAATTGAAGTTGTTTTACATATAGACAAATACATTGATTGTTATTTGAGTAATAATTCATTTTTATTTACTTGTTTTTGCATAACTAAATATATAAGCATATAAAAGTGTAATACACAGCATGTCATTAGAAAGGGACTTTAACACAATGACAGAAAAGGATTATTAGTACTATGGAAGGCTAAAGTACTTGATTATCACTGTATACGTTATATATTCTTACTATAAGATCGATGCGCTCCGAGACTAGTGTTTGACTGTGATTATGTCATTGGAATAATACACAAAAAATAATAATATCCTAAAGTAATTCAGTATTGAATCATTTTTTCAAATATTTAATTATGTTAAACAAATAATGTTATGCAATTGTTGTGTTTATTAATTGCGATAATAAATTAAGTACTAATTAATGGCGTTGCAAATTGATTATAATTATAATTATAAAAATTTTAATTTAAATTATTTTATTAATATTATAAAGTATTATTCATAAATTTATTTTAGTTATAGTATAGTTAAAATACAAGCATATACTAATGTAAATATTAAACATTATAATACACCATATTTGTTGTATAAATAAGTAATATTTTTTATAACATGGTATTTTTATTATATACGGTGTATAGTAAAATATATTACTGTTTTACTGAAATTAATATTGTGATGCAATCAATTTCTTAGAATTTATTGCGAAATGCTGATTAGTAAATGCTATTCACTAATACTTGATCTAAATCTATACTTTCAAATTAGTATTTAATTTGATACAATATGAATCTCAGCACAGTCCAACTATCATATAATCCTAATTTGTATCAATTGTAAACTATTTCACAACTATGACTTAATCCATAGCTAGTAACAGGCCAGAGGCTAGTATATAAGACCCTCTTTTATTCTATTTACAATTTATATACAATTATATATATTTATATATACAATTGTATATACATTGTAAATATAATATACAATTATATATATATTTATATATTTATATATACAATGTATCAAAATTGTATAGAAATAAATATGTAGTCCTAGTAGTGTCAATACCTTTCTCTTAATTAATATTTCCACTTCCATAATTTGTATCTTATTACTTTAAAATGATAGATATTAACAATCACTTAACTTTTATGTCGTAACAAATTAAATTCAAATTAAATATACAAAATTAATATAAATTAAATAATATTCACAAACTGTGATTTACAGTACAAGTATAATATACAGTGTGTATTATGTATTTTATAAACATGTTTTATGTTTGTTATTTATGACAAAAAAAAGTTAGTAGCGTATGTATTAATAATTTGTGAATCCATCAAATAATTTGTAACAATGAATAAGCTTTATTATCATACCCTTAAAATACCGAAAACACCAAAATATAGACTATAATATATAATATATATATATATATAATATAGACACTAAACCCAATATTATAAATTTAAAATATTCTTATTGATTAACATTACTCTCACTCAAACTTTTTTAACGATGCTCTTTTTTTAACTTTCATTAAGTTTCAAAACGACTGTCAATTTAAGAAGTGTCGAGAGAAAAATACTCAAGTGTAAGCAAAATACTATATATATAGAAAGTATATGAATAAATAGAACCATGAATAAACCATTACTACCATTAAGAACCAGACTTAAAATAATAGTCATAGTCAAAGTTTTAATAATGCTTATTTTTTCGAAAAACTTTTTGTATATTACACTTTACAATCTAATGTAATAGAAACTATTGTAACTAATGTAATAGAATTTATTTATTTTCAAACGTAAATCATGAATGAATTATAGAACACTGTTATGTTTTAGTAACAATATAGCCATTTGCGTATAAATATATTGTCCAAATGCATTTCAATATTCGCAAACCCTAAAAAGGGATCATTATTATTATCCTTTTTTTAAAGTGTGTTACTATTACATATACTGACAAACGTCACGTCACGATTTACTAAACACTTCACTGATAGTAATAAAATACTCAAGTCTTTTACTAGAGATTGACTCATGACAATTTAAATCTCTTATTATTAAAATGGGTTTATTGTTTACTGTTGCGAAATATATTAATATATTATTATTTTTAATATTTAATTAATATGCGAATAAATTATTTTATATTTATGTATATCTATGTTTATGTTTATTTAATTATTTATAACAATTAAAATAACATATATTAATTATTAATTAATTTATAGTACAATTGTTCATGACCCAATTGTTAAAATAATTGTATTTATTGTATTTACTCAATTATTGCGAAATAAACACAATTAATAGTATACAATGTGCTTTAGAAACAAATTATTATATTTGTAATGCAACAATATCAATATCATTATGATATTGTTATTAAGTTAATGTAAAAATACCAAAAGGTTCAGTGTCTTATTTTGCGATTCCGTGATCATAACAATGCACACACAATTTCTATTCAATTTATTTAATTAATAGTGATATATGATAACAAAAACATGAATAACATTTTAGTCTCATTTTTACTTCAAAAAAACACTATTGTTATTAATGGTCATTATTACAGTGGAGTTCACGATACCGGGTCACCGTTGTGAATATTAATGCGCAGTTTTACGCATTTGTATTTTACGTGTTTAAAGTTAATTTTAATTAGAAATAAACACAATAATTATTAAAATAAAATAAATACATATAATGTATTTAAAGGGAGATAAAAATATTTTGTTTTTTTATTAATTTATTAACAGAAATGTTTATTTACCTATCAATTGAAATAGCCACTAATGTATAGACGGATGCACTCACAGAGACACCCTGTAAATATGGCACAGCTTTACATATGAATCTTCCTAGTATCCATGCTAAAATATAATTAAAATTGATTATTTAATTAATACAATTATTTAATTTTAATGTAAATTTATTATTATTATTTTTTAAAGTAAATTATTTGATAAACTTCAAATAATACATTTTTACTAGTGATATTACTAGTGAATATGACCGCGCTTCTTTTTATATAGCTTAAAATTAATCCTCAATATATTGAAAATATATCAATATATTAATATTTAATTATTATAATTAATATATTAATATATATTTATTTAATATATATTAATATATTTATATTTAAAATAAAAAATGGGACTGTGGTTTTTTTGCTATTATTATTTTTTACTTTATTGAAGTTAATTAATTTTATTATTAATTAATACTTTGGTATACTCCGGATTTATAAAAAATTGTCACAATAATTGTTCTGCTCCTGTGTCCGCTAAAATACGGACTTTAGTGTGTGATCCGAAAAGTTGCTTTGGTCATTATAAGTCTATGGGATTCACAGTATAGGCATATAATATAGTTATTAAAACTGTTTATTTGTTCACTTTCTGATAATCTACAAAAATAATTTATATGTCATTGAAAAGGTCTTTTCAATTGGCGTTTAATTATGTACAACACACATCATTATGACCACGGCTATCCCGTCGGTAGTCTAAAATGTGCAAATATATATAAAAAGTTTTACAAATTAAGTCACCCGACGGGTATACCGATGTCACAAAATTATGAATGTGACATAATTGGATTCAGTAGAGAAAGACCTTTAAAATGGTATATATATAATGGTCGTAGTCTATCGGGAGACAAATACAACTATTGTTTCCCGATGTCTTACATATACAGTATATGTAGTGTATATGTAGTGTTTTCCAAACGCATTTTGCGGATTAATCACTTTAATGCGCTCCCAATTAATTAATAATCAACGGATTATGTTGAAATTAATTATCTGTACACTACAATAATATGAAAACTAAAATCTGTTATTAGTTTAGATATAGATTTGTAAAATAAAATTTTATACTCATTTAAAATGAGTCCCATTTTTTATTTTAAATACGTTATAGTAATTAAATATATATTTATATATTAATATATCAATATTTATTTATTATAATTAATATATTAATATATTGAAAATTAATCCTCAATATATTATAATACTTTGAGAGTAAAGTTTAAAATAAGTTTAATTCAATTGCAGATGCATGTTTAATGATTCATGAGTCTTTATTTTACTAAATTCTACTTTCACTATTAAAGTAAAGAATTAATATAATATTGAATAAAGAAATTTTATTATACACTTTATTTTATTATAAATAAATTAAAAATAATAATAAAGTGAAAATATTTAACTATTACTACAACAAACTTATAATTAATTAAAAGTAATTCATTGATAATTAATTAGATTTAAAAGTAATTCATTCATATTTAATTACTTACTTCCAAATATGTTGCTAATGAGTGTGGGCGGTAAACAAAATATTACTACCAAAAGGTCTGCAAATGCCAAATTACCAATTAAACCATTGAACACTTTGTTACATGTGTTAAAAACAGAATGTTTATGTGTACGTCGGAGTGTTATAATTATCCACAATACACTTAAGTTTCCAATTAAACCGATAATAAATACTAAAATATATGCAATACACAAAGCAATTGTCCATGGTATTGAATGTCTTAAGTAACATCCGATTGATAATTGACAATAATCATCGATTACAACTGAATTATCATTTAACAGATTATTAAATGAGTTATTAATGATATTCAGCGGTAAATGACCTTTTAGTGATTCGGTATAATTTTGTATTAAAATCTGTGCGGATATTAATTCACTCATATTTTCCATTACTTTCGTGCTTTAATTTCCGGTCAAATAATAAGTAAACAATAATAATAATTTATTTTTATTACAAAAAACTCTTAATGTTATAGTTAACTCTCACTTTAAATATAAATATTATTCTCTCACAATTATAATATTTTTAATTTAAATAAAATTGAATAATACTTTTAAAAAGTATTTTTTTTAAAAATCAAATTATAATTTTGTATCACTTTTAAAAAATCGGCGTAATGAACAATACCCACACAATAGTAGCACTGTCCAAATAACAATGTAAGAAACTTTTGCGCCTTAAAAAAGTTAAGTTAAATTTTAATTAAGATAATCATTGACACGTAAACATATAAAGAATTATGATGACACTATCTTTAGTTTCATGATCATCACTGTCTTATAATATTCGACAAAAGACTCTTTTTCATACATCACTTGTTAGAGAGTATTGAAAGAATGAAATAAAATATCTTCGACCCAAAGACCGACACATCTACTGACTCATTTATCACTGACTCAATATTATTATAGTACTACAACTCCAGTATCATGCTCAACTTAAATACGTAACTTACGGAACATGCACGTACATACCTCTCACTTATATAACTCGAATCTTACTCCAACTATAGGGTTACCATTGGATACGAAAATATAAAATACACTAAACGCATGTTTTATTTTTAAATCATTTTGATTTACTTTTTTCTGTGACAATAAAAGAATAATGTTTCATTCACATTTAAATTTTTAATAATTTAAATGTAAACAAAAATATTTATTTTATAATCGTTGATTTGGTTTATAAAAGATAATAGTAAATAATACATGTATATATAAAAATTTTAGTTATTGTCAACTAAAAATGTACTTTAATGTACGAATACAATTACTATAACAATTTACAATACTATAGAGGTATTTGACACATTCATGAGAAAATTGGAATTTATAAAATCGAATTGAGAGTGTAGTTTATTGTGAAAGAAAGAAAATGAGCGAAAGTTTTTGTGCGCATTTACTAGAGACTGATTATGCTATAATTGGTTCAATATATTATTTTATATCATACAAAAAATGCATTAAAAATCTTTTATACAGAAATGATTATTATTTATTTTTAATTATTTAAGTACAATACTTAAGTAATAAATAATAATCATTATTCCAGTTTTTTGATGTATTATAATATTGCAAAACACTCGTTTGAGATATACTTTTAAAGAATTACGAAAACGTTATTATATTATGAATAATTATCATATTACATTCTTTAATATCAATTTCTAAAATGAAATTTATAGAATTTTATAGAAAAAATTAATCTTTTACATAGCGAAGCTGAGTAGTAAATAGTTGTTATAATAACAATGTTATTGCTCTGTGTTCGTGTGTATGTCTGTCTGTTAAACAAATACATGTATCTCCAAAAATCCTTAACTGATATTCATTAAATTTTGTCATTATTAAAAATATTTATAAAATATATTTTGTTGTAAATTTGAAGATTATCAGTAAAGAAGTTTGAGAGTTATAACATTTAATTTTAGTTAAATTAAATTTAAACTAAATTTATATGCAAAGTTTATTTACTTATTTAATAAAATAAAACGGGATTTTACATGTATTGAAATAAATAACATATAATAACTAATAAAAAATAGTTATTTAGTGTGAAATATGCAAAAAATTGTAAATATGATAATGACATAATAGTTAAACGTTCTAATGACGTTTACAATAATAATGTTTTGTAATAAATTTTCAAAAACAAAAATAGATGTCAAAGTATGTAAAATTTAATAAAATAACATATGGTTACAAAAATCCGGAAAATTTTTTATAATTAATTTCTCTAAAATTATATGGATTTTTATGTTGAAATAATGTCATTTTTAACTTTATTATATGATCATTCACCCGATAATACCAAAATAATTTGTTAGTGCAAAAAAAAACAAAAATGTCGATGTTCAAAGTGATGGACCTGCATTAAGACATTGGCATATAGTGTTAAATGCTATGGCACTTTAGCATACGTAAAGCAATAGTGAGAAAAGTTGAATTTTTATCAAAATATAAATCTCTCATAACACGATGCAACTGTTTCTATTAAAATAATTTTTATTAAACGCGAATATATATGTGTGTATTTAATGACTTAAATTGAAATTAAGTGAAAAATGCATTTAAATATTTAAAAAACTCAGAAATATGCCTCCAGAACTCTGCCAATGTATAGTTATGTATGATATTATAAAATTTGTTTATTATAGAATTATAATGAAATAATTATACGGACTAAGTCCAAGTTTTTGAAGCATTCTAAGTTTATGAGAATCTAAGATTTGGAGGTTTACTGTAAATGTTTTTCTGTGTGCGAATAGTTATAACTTTCATAAATCATTGATCCCATAAATCTTTATGATGAAGTGATGAGAAATAAAAGTAAAATAAAAAATTCGTAAAAAGCGAAGTTATAGTTTTATATTAATATACAAATTACTATATATTACTATATATTTAAATTAATATACAAATTATACGCTGCTAAAACTAATACATGTACATTAATATATTGTTATTTTTATAATATTAGTACATGCAATGAGTCAAACAACAAGGATTTTCTAGTAATACACTCTTTTATTAAACTAATCCGATCTTATAGATAATGTAAATTTCCATAAGAGCTTTTCATAGAATAACTAATATAGCTTATCTTTTACTGAATAAATAGGTATAGCATATAACTTCATTGATATGCCTATGAGTGCATTTATATAATCAACCTACGATCTTTAATGCAGATAGTCACTTGTAACTACTCTATGTACTACTTTCGTAAATGTCTTTGAAATCTATCCGTGGCTCATTAATATAGAAATTTGAGGAGACATTCGTATCTCAAACGTTTAGAACAAAACAATAATGGTACTTACATATTCTGTATATTCTGTATTTTGTGCATTTTATTAGTAACTCCAAATGATGCTAATGTGAAATGAAACATTTGTTATTTATTTTTCTATATTGTTTCGTAATACGTCAATATTGCTTCGATTATTATCGTCCGTGCTATAACTATGAAACAGTAAATACCACGAACACACTATTAATTTTATTAATATTATAATTATATATAATAAGAATAATTAAACAAATAAACAAAGAATAATATTAGAGATTCGCATTTTTTGGTGTTTTCAGTAATTAATTCTGTATTAACATGAATAAAATTTTAATAAATAATTGTGTATCATTTACATCTCATTTAATAAAAAATGGTATTTTTAGAAATTAATTATATTAAAAATAATATTTTTCTGGTAAATTCCAAATGCCTAAACTTTATTAAATCGCCGGATTTTTTTAATAAAAATTTTCGTAAATAGACTATTGACAATAGTCATAACTTACGGGTACAAAAATCCGGAAAATTTGTTATAATTAATTTCTCTAATACTACAGTAGGGCCTCTCAATAGTGAACGCGTTTGGGACACCAAAACATTGTTCACAATAAAGAGTTTTCACTATAAAGAGTATATTTAGCATTAGTGTCTATGGATATATGAACCTATGAACGCCTAAAAATCCATTCACTATAACGAAAATTCACTATAAAGAGGTTCACTATAAAGAGGTTCTACTGTATATAAATTTTTATGTTGTAATAATATGTCGTTTTAAACCTTATTATATGATCATTCACCCGATAATATCAAAATAATTTGTTAGTGCAAAATAACAAAAATGTCGATGTCCAAAGTGATGGACCTGCATTAAGACATTGGCATATAGTGTTAAATGCTATGGCACTTTAGCATACGTAAAGCAATAGTGAGAAAAGTTAAATTTTTACCAAAATATAAATCTCTCATAACACGATGCAACTGTTTCTTATAAATTAAGTTTTGTTAAATGAGAATATATGCGTGTGTATTTAATGATTTAAATTGAAATTAAGTGAAAAATGCATTTAAATATTTAAAAAATTGAGAAATATGCCTCCGGAGTAATGCCAATGTCTTAAATTAAATTTAAACTAAATTTATGTTTTATTATTTTGCCAATAAATGTCGTTGTATAAAACTATAGTCCCGCAAAGTTTATTTACTCATTTACTTGTTTAATATAAAGAATCTCAATTATACATGTATTGTATTATACTATTGTATTGTATTGTATTATACATGTAATATATTAGTATGACACTTGCGTTGGTGATCGTTAAACTTTCAACATTTAAGTTGGAACTGCATCAGCAGAAACTCGATTGACTTCATAGTGTATACATATATTGAAATAAATAACATTTGAGAAAAAGACACTAGTTATTTTCTGTCAAATATGCAAAAAAAACTGTAAAAATGATAATGGCAAAATGTAGGTGTAATTGCTAAAAGTTCTAATGGCGTTTAATAAATTTTCAAAAACAAAAATTAATGTCAGAAATTTAATGAAATAATAATTCAGTTAAACCTTTAAATCTCGGACTTTATCGAGTAAAAAATTCTGTTAGAAATTTGAAGATATGTGACAAAGTGATATTTGTTTATTAGAGAATTATATGGTAATACACCGAATAAATCCGAGTATTTTAAAAAATCTAAGTTTAGGACAGCGGCTCAGATGTTAGATATTGGCTTTTGAAGCTGGAAACTGGGGTTTACTAATATATATATATTTTGTCCGCTCTGTACAGGGTCTTTACGGACCTTTTACCCGGGGGGTACAGAGAATACTACAATAGATACAAATATAAATTATATATC
>JAQIWM010000117.1:0-14077 GCA_034695285.1 Eniochthonius minutissimus | reverse complement strand
TCATTATTATTTAACCCTTAATATGCATTTATTACTTTCACCTCTAATCCTCTTTAAGTGTATTATTATATTGTTTAAAACCAATCCCTTCGTCCCCACTCAATGCTCATTATTTATTTAGTAATTTATTGGAAATGTCAGTATACGCCACTAAAAGACTCTCCATATGATGGATTATCACTGAAGTGATTGTCATTGATTAATATAAAAAGAGAATATCTTTTGTATGGATACGATAATACGTTTAATAATTAATTACTGCAAAATTCTGCTAAAAGAGAATTGTATAAAACAGCACTTTAAAGTGCTAAATAAAAATGCAATTTTATGAAAATGCATTATTTACTTCACAAAAATAATAAAAATGTTTGAAAAAATGTGCGATAATGGACATCGCATGTGTACAATTTGCAAATGTAAACAGTCATTGAGTAATACAATATCTACACCGTATAACGAATAAAGAAAAAAAACATCGGAACCGTTAAAACGGTCATCCCCAAATTATTTTTCGTTAAATTCATTTTTCGACAAAAATATATTTTTGTTAAATATTGTTATTTAATAATGAACAAATATAAACACCATGTTCTGAATTTAAATTAAATAAAGAAACTTCAATTTATTTGAGAACTTTATTAATAATCTTAATTTACTTAAAAAAAATTAAATATGAATATATTTATTAATTAAGAGTCAAACTAACTTAATATTATTATAATTACATAAAATAGAAAATTAAAATAATAATTATTGTTAATGACACATAAAATCATAATTAACTCTAAAATGACGTCTGTTCACATATGATTTTTAAAATGTGTCTCTAATAAATTTGACTGAATACGGATTTGGCAAAAACGGAATACTCGTTTAAAACTACAAATAAATACCCATTGTTAGAGATATACGTTTATATTAATTTCTCTGTAATTAATCATATATTTCCGATGATACTAAAGGCTTTTATTAAAAATGTGACTAACATTAGTGAAACGGTTCCTTCGCCAAAGAATTCACAGGTGCAACATTTCCCAATGAATTACCTGAAAGAAAATTGAATGCCAATATTATGATGGAACCATTGAAAAGGGACATTTCTTTTCAATACACTCATGAAATTCAAATCCTTTTTCAAACACAACACACATCACCATAACTTTTTGTATATCAATGACATGCCATTTATTCAATTGAATAGTGTTAAATTGAAAGACATCATTTACTATTTTTATTCATGATAATTCATATGATTTGATTTTATTAGTATAATATAATATATATAATAAATATATATATAATGCATTACAAACTAATGATGCTCAATGAGAATTATTAAAGTGAATGGACCATGAATAACCTCATACTCAATTGTAAAAATTAAATCTTTGGATATTAATTTAAAATAAATAAAATTAAATATCAAACAAAGAGTGTAATTTAGAAATATCACAAATCTCTAAGATATTCATTGTTTTCTCATTTAAATATACAATTATAATTCAATAATCATAACAAATCCATAGTACCGATTTATAGGACGATAGTCCGCGGGTTATCTGAGAAAAATGATAAATATATGAGAAAGCGTGCGGCTATACGATGGGTGGAGCTATACGTAGTAAAAGTTTAGAAATGAATGTTTTTAAGGGTGCGGCCTATACGTTGGTGCGGACTATCGTTCGATAAAAAGGTAATACGTATAAAGTATGAATGAGAAGAGTAAATCCCAAGAGAATTAATTTAATAGTACCGTACACAAAACGCAATCATTGTTAAGCTTAAAAGTGATATTAATGCATAATAAATCTCTATAATCCTTTTTCCATTTATGTAAACATTTAATTATAATTAAAAATTGCAAAATATTTACATAAATGTTGATTGAAACGAGACTCTGATTTCGTTATTTAAAAATCGCAATTTTATTTATTAAATCACAATTTTCTGACAAAAATTTACAAATTTCTATTTTGAGTACACAATGAAATAAAATATAATTAATATTTAAATATAATTTTAAATTAAAAATAAAAATTTGAAAGAAAATTATAATAAAAATGAAAATGACACAAATATAATGTTTATTAATGATACACATTAATTGTGACTCACAATTGATTCAAAAGTCAATTTTATATACATTTACATTATAAATTTTTTGCACAAAATTATTAATTTTCACATATAATATTTAGAAAAAAGAAATTTTATCGAAACATTTACAATTAACAAATTTAATTCAACATTTAAGTGACTGTCATCACTGATGACATTAATTTATTAATTAATTTTGACCTTTGACTCTTGACTATTCTTTATCAGAATCAATCACTTCTCAATGTATTTGTAAATAGAGATTAAAATGGAATATTTGATATTTTGAATGCTGTATTTTAATCTCAAATAAAGGCATAGAAATAAATTACATTTTATTAATGGAGTCAATTAAAGTCAAAAGTCAACGATTTCGTTTGACATTTAAAAAATATTTTACATAAACAATTAAAGGGCAGTTTTATGAGTTATTTCTAATGTTATAGTTATTCCCATAAATTAATTAAATATAAAAGATGATGAACTGATGGCAGTTGTGATGTTAAAGGTTAAGATGTCACATTCTTCATCAATCATAAGCTCACAAAATGTAAGTCATAATTTAATAAGTTTTAATATAATAAAATCTCTGTTTTTAATTAAAAAATCACATGATCAATGTCCATATTACACTTCAGTGCCCTCCAAATGACCATACGGTGCCGTTTCTTCGGCATAACCCTCATCAGGAGAATATCTCACCACTGTTGGTGCTGTTAATACACCCCCAACCATTGGTGCTCTTTTCCATTGTTGAGATGAGGAACAATTGGATGGTGATGGTTGAGATGATGTCGATTCCTGATGATGATTATAAAGATGATAATTTTGTGGCAAATGATTTTGATAAGACTCTTGATGATTATATGAAGTGTCATATTCCGCTGCTAATTGTTGGTCATCAATGACCTGATTATGTTGTGGTGAATAACGCGGTGGCATCTGATGAAATTGAGCGGCCACTGATGGGGGCAGTCCAATGCCATAACCATCAGCATCATATACATCCTGATAATTGTTATAACCGTATTGATAATTCATATTGATATTTCCTGAAGATATTTGTCCGATTGACTCATTGTGATTTGAGCCCATCTTTGTGCTGTAACCGTTCATCTCGAGATGGACCTGTTTAGTTAAATCAGGGGTTAAACCTCCAGAACCATAACCGGAGCTGCCATTTCCATTTTCTTTCCTTTCATGACCGTCTTTTCCTATTACAGTCACGTGACTCTTCACCGGATGATCGTTTTTGACCCCCGGAGCTAAATGCTTGAACACAGAAATAGTCGATGGCGATTTACCCGATGATGGCGGTGCACCGCGACGCGTGCGAATTAATATAATGCTTAAAATGACAAAGAACAACACAAGTGCTAATAAAAGTCCAACGATAGCTCCGGCCATTTCGACCTTTGACCATCCGCTCACGATTCCAAATGGAAGCGGAAGAACTGAGACTGTAAAATTTTTTGTCGAAATTCCCGCACGATTTTCAGCGGAACATATAAAGCTTTGAGTGTCGGATTCTTCGAGACCCGCAATGGTCAGTTGAGAGGTGACCATTCCTTCGGCACGTTCTTCCGTCAAAAAGAATTTTTCACCACGAACCAATTGAGAAGATAAATTTCGGTAAAATCCATTATCGACATACCAATTCACTTTCGGTTCGGGTAATCCTTTCACGAGACACGAAAGCGTCGCATTACCCCCGACGTGGCGTGTCATTTCCGTGGAGGTCGTGAGTATGTCGGGAGCACACGCAAAGTCATCGATGTCCAAAGAATTCCACATTAATCCCGACACTCGTTGAGGCGATTGACATGTCGGGGGTACCGATTGCGGCACATTGTTTCGCAACATCCATTCTCTCGCGGCTCTCAAATCACAATCACAATTCCACGGATTACGATGGAGATCAAAAGAATAAAGCGGTGGTAAATCCGCGACAACAGATGCGGGTAGAGATGTAAGGCGATTGGCGTCGAGTTTCAGAAACTCTAATTTTTCGAGACCACGAAATGCACCCGGTTCTATCATATCGATCTGTGATCCTGACACATCGAGAGACTTCAGATGATGCAATTGTGCAAAAGCGTCACTGCGGAGGACTTGAATCGGATTCGCGTTCAATTGAAGACGTCGCAGATTGACACAGTCTTTAAGGGATTGCGTCGGGACATTCGTCAATAGATTACCGTTGAGGTCAAGTTCTATGAGATTCGTTAATTGTGTAAAAGCGTCATCAGCGATCACTCCCAATTTACATTCAGCTAAATGCACCTTTTGCAGATTAATTAATCCCCGCTCCTGAAAGACTCTCGCGGGAAGTATCTGAAAGTTGTTTTTATTGAGATTAAGAACTTGTGTCGAGGAACTGATTCCTGAAGGAATTGAGATCAATCCCTGTTTCTCACAAAGCGCTGTCTGTTTTCCATTGCGCCATATACAGGAACACATCGATGGACATGTCGATGCTGAAGTGTCATATATCAAAATTATCACAGAGAGTGACAGCGTTAAGATAATTGTCGATGGCATTGTATAAGTAAAAAGATTATGTAATGCTTAAGAAGTTTTTGATCTGATGAATTGTGACTTTTCGAGAATGATTAAGTATTTTGTTTAAAGTGTCAAAACAATAGTTAAACTCAAAAGATAATGATCATGACGATGTCAATTTATAAATATAGCATCAGGTCTGTCACTATCACTTCACACAATCAAATATCAGATATATTTTCTCATCAATTGTCAATTGTCCACGAATATATGATCTGAAATTAGAAAAATAAAATTAATAATTGTTTTATATCCAAATAGAGTTATGACAATACAAACATATATATTATTATGCAATATTTATTATAATTATAAATATTATATTCATAAATAATCATGTATGAAAAATTACATTTTATATTGATTATAATTATGCAATTTATTCAACACAAAAACTATAATTAAATTTTATAATGAATAATTAAGCACATTAATAACTCTTAACACATGACTTACAAATAATATTTCAATTGTAATTTTAATAATTTATTGTGAAAAGAGTGTTAAGATGTGCATATAACAAAAGCTTTTGTGTCAATGAAACAATTAAATTGCAAATAACAAAATATTGAACAAAACATAATTTCGTCCCAAACATTGTAATAAGAATCGGATGTTCAGAACAGGATATAGGAGAGTCCCCCCAAAAGGTGAATTATGAGAAACCGGAAATTGAATAATAAAAAAGAAGGATACAGGTGATGGTGACTGTGAAAGTTCAAAGCGGAAACTCACAGAGTATAACGCATTTTACCATCAAAAGTTCGACAAAAAATGCTTTTTTCACAAAAAACCTTTTAAGTCACGATTTACGAATTTAGTCCTTAATCCGTCTTTTCAAACATCACTTAATCCCATTTCATTTCTGACTAATCTTTGCCATCAAAAGACATTAATTTTGATTAAATACTTAGACATACGTAAGAAAGAGCGTGATATTTTGAGACAAAAATATCTTACAATTAAAAGTAAGAAATTTAACAAAAATTGTTTCAAACATCATTATGATAAAAGTTTTCTTAAAAGTGTATTTATATTAAAAATTACTTGAAAAGCACACCCAAAAATGATTATATTAAAAAACAAATAAAAGCATCAATGTCCTTAAAGAGGATTAAAAAGTTTGATGCATAAAACTGTATATAAAATTGGGTGTTTCCTGCATTTTTAGCCCCAATTTTGATGACCTCAGAATGATGACTGTTAATTGAGCGTTACAATATGATAGCATTTGTATTATTTATAAATATATTCAAAAATGATATTATACAAAAGTTAATGAAAAATTATTTTTCTCTTCAGTTACGCCGCAGGGATTCACTTAAATTACAATTTTAATTAAAATCGTGAAAAGAAAATTCATCAAAAATTTTTATTCTCAAATAACATCGAACATATTTCAATCCTTTTGATATGAAACATTTAATTTCAATTTAAATTAATAAATCATAATGTCGATCATAAAGTTCCATAATAATTATGTATGTATAAAAATAATTACCGATTCCCTCCCTTTTGTGTCTAAAATTCCGCACTCACAGTATAGTACCATATAATTGGTGACAATTATTATACATAATAAATGTCCAATTAAATTTTTGTTATTCGGTCATAGTCCGTGCATCAGAGGATATTTGGGATAAGGGAATGCAATTTAATAGCAACAAATTTATCATTGTCATGGAAATAGTACTTCCAAAAGGAGAGAGTGAGCATTTAATATTTTCACTCAAATCGATTATAATTTTTTTTTAATAATAAATGAAAATTCAGATCTTTGTTCAATACTAAAATTAGAAATTAATTATAATATAACAATAATCAGTGCGTTTATACTTTAATTTTTTTTATTATTGTAAATGTCCACTTTTATCACTGTATATTATCACGGAAATTGTATCATTAATATCTTATTCGTGCTCATTACAAATTAAATTCACCAGTCACAGGTGACACTATTGTCCAATTATCACCTGTATCATGATCTGTTTTTTCAAAAGTTCACCCTCAGTCCTAATTCGATATGAAATGCTAATAATACATGTGAAACAGAAATACACGTAAAAAGGTAAATTACGTGCGTCACGTTAATATCGCGTGTGACACAAAAATCAATTTCATTAGTAAATTGTCGGAGTATTAAACAGTACTATAGTGACATTAGAGAATCAAAATTTATTTCATTTGATGCAACTGATGATTTCAATTAAAATAAAAAAGAGCTTTATAAATACACATTCATAAACATTTGTATAATTAAAAAATAATTTCATGTTTAATATATTCTAATAACACTTTTATTCACTGTTGACCTTTGAGGTCAAAAATTCGCATTTATTCTTAAACTTTTCTTGAGAAGAAATAGTGTGCCTTCGATTGCGATTGCAATTATTATTATTATTATTATTATTACACTATTTTATCGTGTAATAAAAGATTATTATTATTTGGGTGTGAATAGTCTCATCCCATCTCATTTCTTAAGGGGTCTTTTCAATAGGAATGTTTCGGTAATGATGATAGTAAGAGTTGTAATTTTTGTATAAAATGATTATATAATATCACATCAAAAGTCATTGATTTTAATACAAACAAATAATTTTTACAATAATCAAAGTGATTTTATGTGAATAAATTTCATGATTGGAAATTTTGTGATAAAATAAAATTTTCGTAAATGACCGCCCAAACCTATATTCAGGTAATAATATTCTTTGAGATATTTTATCATTTTAAGGATCACAGAGAGAAGATAATAAAGAGTGACTGCAATCATCTTAAAAGCGTTTTACGTGTAAATGCAAAAATTATGGACCATCACCAGTGAAATACGGAAGATGATGAACACTTACAATTTGCATGTGAAATAATCCGAAAGAACGAAACACTTTTATGGTGTTAACAATGAACTTTCAGTATACATTCGTGGTATAACATTTTGAGACAAAAATAATTTGTTAAAACTGATTCAATTTCCGCAAAAATGTCAGACTTTTCCCAAAAGATATAAAAATTTTTATTTTCTATTTTTTTGTTTTACATATATACGTATATAACAACGTTATTACAAAACATTCTTTTGATCCTTAAATTTCCTCTAAAAAAGCAATGCCCTCAAAACCCAAACCAAATATGCAAATATGTTCCGCATATTTTTTCAATTGAATATGATATACAAAATATTTGTGTAAAAAGTATGCACAAAACTTTTTTAAGTCACTGATGCACACAAAATATGGTTTAAGAAACTCTTAAACTTATGCTTAAAGAAAATTCACGAAAATTGCTATTGGCAAAGTATAGTAAAAATATGGATAAAGTTAAGAAAAAAAATTGCCTCTGAATTTTGATTCTATACTTATACTGACACAACACTTTTGTAATATAATTCTTTAGGACATAATTCATCGCGTAAATCATATCGTCGTATACGATGCGATCATTCTTAAGTTTATGCGCGAAATTTTAGCCTTAAAATGGGAATAGCATTTTATTAAACATCAAATTATTTTCCTTTGGGGAGTGTCGCATTAATTTTCAATTAAAAACAATCACTAACACCATAACTGATGTTAAATAATGGATTAAAATCATACAAACATTAAATTTGTAGAATTTTAAACAATTTAATTAAATATTTTTATAAAATTAAATATAAATAATCATAAAAAGTCGATCGTTTTAACAATTTATTCGATATAATAATAGAGTATGTAATGACAGTGTTCAATTCAACAGTAAACAAAAACATTATTATAGACGTGTATTCATTTAGTTGAATGATAAACTATAATTTAGTGAAAGTAATCAATAATTTGCTGCAAAAGGGCCAAACGTTCAAATCATATCTCTGTATATACAAAATGCATATGTTCATATACAGTATTTGTGTGTATCCATGAATATGAACTTTCGCAGTGCTAAATATCGACGATCAATAAAATTGGTGCGATGCACTGTCAATGCCGTAAATAGTAATAGTTATAGTCATAATTATCCCATTAGTGTATCAAATAAATTCGGTTAAAAATTCATTTTAAACAAATTAATAAATCAATTTTGGAATGAAATTCAATATGAATGTCATTGATATGAATTTTGTCTTAAAATATGTTTCAATTATCATTATAAAATCACCATAAACTCAGAGTTCACTGATTTTTAACAAAATAACTTATCATTAATGCAAATATTACATTATATTACGCAATAATACTTAATTCTTTTCTTTAAGATTCAAAGGATAATATCCAAAAAAAACTGAAAGAAAATTGACCATTTGTGGTATTATACTAATGACTCAATCCTCATAATAAGTTGAAAAGATCAGTCATTTATTACAATTATGATCATATAATAACCATAACCATTGTTGAATTAAGTTTAATTTAAAAATGCGCTTTTCAGAAGCTAATTACCGAACGATGTTTTAATATAAAATACACTTATATTATTAAATCAATAAAAATGCAATGTGAGTATTGTAATAATCTCTTTTATTAAACACTAACATTAGAGAACCCTTTTCATTAACTCTTTTAAACTCACTCTTTTCATATTCATTGTCATTTGCAGATTATCATTTTGATTAATATTTAAAATTATACTTTTTTTATGAAAGAAAAGTTTTAATATAAAACGTTCAAATTTATCATATGATATGTGTATTTCACGTGAAAATATAAGGCTCAAATTATATCATTCGTAAAATCATTTTTACTTTAATAACTCATTCCTCGGCTGTGGAGAAATTAAAATTAATTTTCCCGCACCCTTTTGGAGTTGAAAATTACAGAGATGAAAATCAATGCGTTAATATTTAGTATCTCTTTCTCTATTCACAAAACATGCATTATTAATATAAACTCTCACATCGCGCTTTATTAACATTAATTACTCGACATGAAGAGAATGAAACGAAATTATTATCATCACGAGTGTTGTGTGAGCACCAATATTTAATATTTAATATTTAATATGCAAAAGTGAAGAGCAATAATTACAATGACAAAAATATTAATATTATTCATAAGATTTTTGGCGCGTGAATTAATATTGATTTTCAAAACGTAAAACAATCGTTCGAAAAAAGATATTTAAAATCATAATTAAATTATCATAAAATTATTTCTCAATTTTAAAAAATTAACGAAATTGTAATATTTAACAATAAAGTAATAAAAAAACTCACAAATGAATCAATTGACATTGATCTTATTAATAACCTTTGAGGCTCTTCTCTTGACCTTTGGAACACTCCAATGAAAGAATAAGTTTGTTGTATGAGTGATGAAAATTTCGTGGCACACAGCATTGGAACACAAAATATTTGTGAATATAGTTAATGATGATCACAGTGATGTGTGTTTCTATGAAAATTAACAGAATAACAGCAAATCGTGTACTAACTCAGGTGGGAAATGAAACTTCTTCATGAAGAGGACAGAACCACTTAAGTGATGCATCAGAAGAGAATCCGATGGAAGAAGAGGAAAATGCACAAAAGTGAAACACTTTCCGAGTCAATGATCCGAAACTGAAACAGGACCAAAGAAATCGGAGAGAGAAAGTGAATGAGAATCAAAATGAACAGAGGAGATACGGAACGGCAATCACTATGAACAGTTCTCCATGAGTAGAGATGTGTACGAACGCTTATTACTAAATACATATATATGCATCTTATTACTAATTAATTTGCAAATATGTACAGGTAAACCTGAAAAACATTATCAACTCTTCAATATGTTCAGAGGGTTTACTTTGAAGCGTGTCACAAAATAGAATATTATGCTTTTAACTTTAAGAGATTCATGATAAAATTACATGTTTTTAAAAATAACTTTGAAACAATATTCAATATTATAATAATTGATCGCAATTTTAATAATAAAAGCATAAATCGCAATAAAAACCTAAAAAACAAAAAAACAAAATTCATAAATAAACAAAAAAATAAATAAGAATCACTTAAAGCGTCAAAAGTAAGCACTTCCTGAGCCTAAACTGAAACAAAAACACAAAAAACGTATATAAAACGTATATAAAGCTAATAAAATGCACTGCACTCAGAGTGACAATGATAAATTGTGCAATAAGAGGCAAAACATGTCTGATGCTAAAAAGATGCGGTATGGGATCAGAGATTCGAGAGAATCATGAAAAAGATGCAATCATTTGCACTCTGATAAAACGGTAAATGTTTTCCTTTTCGCACCGCTCAAGAATCAGTATAATCAAATATTACAATATCGAAACGTTTTGCCTCTTAAAAGATAATGTCTTATCACATAACGATCTGTAGTTTACGATTTAGACCATGATATGGTTCCTGATGACATAACAAAAACAATTTAAGTTCTAAGAACGAAATGACCATTGTATTTGATATGAGAATCTTTATAACACTTTCAAAACTTTTTAGAAATTGCCTCATATCACATGATACAAAAGTTTACACGATTTTATATAAAATGAGTGTAATGTCCATGGACTTAAAATGCGAATATTATGCAAGTGAATGGAAACAGATTAATTCATTGACGCATAGAAATTGTGTATACTAAAGAAGTGAAAAGCAATCGTTGTCCGATCACACGGAAAATTAACACGAAATTGATCAAAAGCTAAAAGAAATTGGAAAAATCCTTTCGATTTTAAGAGGATAATAAAGGATTACGAAAAAATAAAAGAGTAAACAAAAGCGTTATCAAAAGCAAAACATATTTTTTTGTGAAAAAATCCAAAAATGGACATTGAAATTGGAATCAAAATGGAAATTAAATTACTAAAAAATAATCACAAAAAATTATGCAATTTTATAGCAAATTCTTTTTGCGATATTTTTCTCAAAAATGTCTGAAAATACTTTTGAAACGCGCAATCGGCGATGCAAAACTTATTATTAACCCGAAAGCAGTTTATAAGAGGGGCATCGCCCCCTTTGGCCCCTTTTGTATTACATAATATGGTGCCATTGTGAAATTCCATGTATTGTTACACAATGATAATGGGAATGAAGTCCTATGAATAGAGTGAAGTATAAAAGTGGAGGCAAAAGAACTTTTATTATCCTTTTCACAGATTTGGATGTGGAAAATTATAAAGAATCATACGAATGAATCGGAAGAATGACGAATTTATAAAGAAATTTTTAGATAATTATATAAAAGAGATTTAAAAATATCTTTAAAATAATAATAATAAGCATTTTAACTTTAAAATTTATAACATTTTAAGTTAATTTTTTTTATAATAATTATTTAAATTGTGCATGAAATACACGTAATAATGTGGGATACAATTTGCCTGTAATTTATTTAAGTGTATATATTTATAATTATTCAAAAATAATTTTCATTTTACAGCACATGGCAATTAACATATTAAATTATAAAACATTACATAATTATTACGTTTTATTTATTTTTAAAAAAATAATAAAATTCGTGAACACCTAAAGGTATACTTCAAATTTAATTTTATACTTCAAATAAAGGACAAAATAATGTAAAAAAAGATTAGAATTAAATTTCAAAGTATCGGATTAGAGAAAAAAAAAATGTTACGATATCAGTCACTAGAGTATTGTTGTTTCGTTATGAAGGGTATTATATTCCCATAGAAAACGAATCATTATCAGTAATAATCCGGAGGTAATAATTCCCTTAAGAATTTCAAGAGAAAGAGCCTCAAATTTTCAGACTCAATACTTAAAGCATAAAAAGGTTTTAAAAGTGTTGAAAATTATTATATTTTTTGGGGTCATGAGTATTGTCATATTTAAGTATTTTGTAAAATAAAGATATTCGTATTAAAGAAAACCTTTTGACCTCAGAGATTATAGATTAAGGATTATGTAATAATAAACAACAGAATGACACAAAAATGGAGATAATGAGGAAAGAGATCATCGAATGAGATAATAAAATGCCCAATATTAACCTCCATAAAGTAAATTATTATAAGTATACAGACATAATAACATATCTTTAGATATAAATGATCAAAAACTCGATTGAGAATAAAGTAATGAGTAACAATACATTAAGAATTTGGAGCGGTCATTGATCAATGAAATTTCGCATTCTTTAGATAAACAATGACATAAAATCACAAATAATGTTTACTTTTTTTTTAAAATTATTAAAAAACAGTATATTCGCAACGATATTGAACACAAACAATATATTTCACTTAATTTTATCATCAAAAAATTCATTGAATTATTGGAACCGATGATCATATTCCCATATCATTATTATTAATAAAATAAAGAAAATTAATTATCAAATAATTAAATAAAGTTTTCAATTTTAATTATTTATTATTTACAAACCTCAAAGATAAAATTTTGATCATAATGGTAAAACACTATTATTAAAATCTTTATTTATAAATATAACAATTGAATTCATCTCAATTATCACGATGATTTTTAACAAAAATAAAACAAATTCACGAACGCACGCAACTGACACGTGTCAACAATAAGAATGTTCCCAATTTAATAAATTTGAGATAAACGCTGTGAACACTTTTTGGGAACAATACTTTGACAGTGGATTTATGAACAGAGAATACACAAAAGCAATTATGACCCATTTATGGAATTATCTGAAAAATTTAAAAATATTTCTGTCGTTTTGTGACAACACACAATTGTGAGTTAATTTTAATTGTGTCATTTTCTTTTCTCTTCGTAAAAGCACATAAAATGAGTGTATTTTCTTTCAAAAGAATGTCAGTATTTTGTCAGAAAAAATCAAAACTAAAATTTTAGTGTCATGAGATAAATTAATGGCGACACATATAATTATCTGAGAAAAATGACACTCTCAGAATTTAGGATCTCAAAGAATAATAATAATAATAATAATATTAATAATAAGTCACACGGGAGATTATGTGTTCAGTTTTCCCAAAAAAAACAATTCTCTGTCAAAATATGTAAATCCTCTCAAATATTTATTTACAAAATATAAAAACGTTAATCACTGACAAAGAAATGAATTGTGAATGCGCATTCTTTGAAAATAGCATTTATCATTTCAAAACAAAAAAGAATTAAAAAAATTTACAATTATTAAATGTTAATTTTCTTTGAGGATGAGATTTTTGTGTTTATAATTTTCTCTCTTAATATGTAATGCCAAAAACACTGTTTTGCACTTTTGTGAAAAAGATTCAAAAACAAAGACCAAAATATAAAATGAGAAAAAATTTGCGTCTAAAATATTGAATATAATACAGAGATGAGTGAGAAATGAGTCAATTATAATCACAAATGCGACTCTCCTCATGTATGAAATACAATAAAATCCTTCTCTATATATACAATCCCTGAGGCAAAAGGGATGAGGATGCTCATGAAGTGCGGATGAACCTCTAAAGAAATAATCATAAACCATACTCAATA
>JAQIWM010000116.1:0-14088 GCA_034695285.1 Eniochthonius minutissimus | reverse complement strand
TCACTCACAAAGAAGGGAGAGTCATGGGAGAGTATTGTTGAACAATATAATTGTGATCCGAACGTCAATAAACGCGATAAAAATACGTTACAAATGTTATGGAAAAGAATTAAAAACAATGCAAAAAGTGACATTTCAAAGGAAAAGAAATTGCGATGCGAAACTGGAGGTGGAACAGAACCTTCAGAAACTGATGTAATATCTCAAAGAGTGGCATCACTGATTCCATCACAATTTGAGGAGATGCATAATCCATAAGATGATGATGCGGAATCACAATTACAATCTTCAAATGAAAAATATGATGTCCCTGAAGCAAAGGATGGTAATAAACAATACGTTACCACATCGCTTATTGGAAAACGCCTCCGATCATTAAATGATATTGATATTAATCATGTATGGATCGATATGCAAAGAGAAAAACATCAACTCCAAATGGAAGTTCTTTATCTTAAGAATATTATTCAAAAAGAATAAATAAAATTTCTGCAGAAATGGATGATGATATAAGTTAATTATTTTTTAATTATAAATTATAATTTGACTAATTTATAAAATGTTTTAAAATAAATGCGCTTCAAAAGGTGTCTACTCTAATGCTAAATTCATTATTATGATTCAAATTCTGAAAAATTATAATTATAATTTTCGTTTTCAAACATTTGATCAGTGCCTGAACTTTTACCATAATTATGTAACACTGCACATACAATTATTACCGAAAATACTCTGTCTACATTTAATCTTAAATAAAATAAACACCAAAATCGTTTTTGCCATACACCAAAAGTACGTTCAATTAAGTTTCGTGTTGGGATATGGGATGTATTGTATTTTTTTTCTGCATCAGTACGTGAATTTCGTATCGGAGTCAAAAGATGTGGTAAACATGGATAACCCCCATCACCGAGTAAAACACCATTAATAGATCCATTTATAAATGATTTTACAATTTTACTTTAACGAAATATATGACTATCACGAGCAGATCCATGCCATCGCGCTACAATGTTCCTTATGAATAAATTATGGTCGCAGATAACTTGGACATTAATTGAGAAAGTTCCTTTTCGATTACGAAACAGTTCAGGATACTGATGCGACGGTCTTTGAATTTGCACGTGTTTACAATCAATTGCACCGATAACTCCGGGAAAGTTTTTTACACGATAAAAACCTTCAGTTATGCTTTTCTGTTCATTATTTGACGGAAATTTAACAAATAAATGTTTTCTTTTTGCTATTGCAATTGAAACTCTCTTAACAATTCTACAAACTGTTGATGCATCAATACCAATTGTATCACTATCCATTCTTTGCATACAGCCCGTGGCATAAAATCATAATGTGACAACAAATTACAAATGTGGAGGAACATGTCCTTTTCTGTTATATTCAAATCTTAAGTCTGATTTAATAACTTTGAGAAAATTTAAAAAATTGCATTTTGATAAACGATATATTTAAAAAAAATCAATATCATCATATATTTGAAACGGATCACAATGACCTCCAAATACACGCGGACGCGGACTTAAAATTTGTCGATTATTGTCTATTATATCATTAAAATGAATCCATTCCATAATTAAACAAATAATAACTATAGACATTATTTACATTTTTAAACACAAAGCATTGCAGTGCAGTGAACAATAAGGCTTAAACCTACACTTTAACAGGTTTCAGTTTAAGACCAGAGTTAGCCGAGTTTAAGCTTAGACCGGTGTTATGCAACAGAAAAGTTTCGAATTCGAGACCTTAAACCTGGTTTAAGGCTTTAACCACTGTCATGCAATCCACAGTTAATTTTTAGAAATTATTTATTAGCTTAACAAATATATTAAAATTATGTCTTATATAGATTTATATACAATAATTATTTTAAAGTATAACTTTTTATTGAAACATTCCATATATTTATATTCAAATAATTTGATTATAGTCATTAAAAAAGATTTGATTATTATAATTACACTTATCATTTATTAAATTCAATTTTGTTATAAAATTTAATTAAGTAACTTATGCATAATATTGGAAACTTTCTCTAAACTAAGCTTAATAATAAAAAAGATACTAATTAATTTGTATTTACTATGATTTTACTATTTGTTGTAATGCTTAAATTTTGTTGAATATCTTACTAATAATTTAATAATTTGATTCCATTGTAAAATAGCGAATTTTGATAAGTTACATTTTGGTATAATCAAAGAAAATTGTTTATCATCACCGATCCTTAAACTGTGCTAAGTATTAAAATATGAGAAAAAACTTCGCGAATACAGTGATGAAAGCACATTCAATGATTTAAAAATAAATTGTACAGAATCAATTTAATTGGTTTTTGTACATTCATCCAATTTAATTGAGTTAACAATAGTGCTGATGGTGAATCATATTCTGCAGAAGTAATGAATTTGCGGCTTTTTTTGTTGCGTATACGCTCTTCGACAGCACTCGTTTCGTTAAATCCCCACCAATTGTTTTCAGCTTTTATCGCCAGACGTCGAAGATACTGAAGATTGGTTCGGTTCAATGTCGATAATTCAAAATCATTGTCGAGATTAACGAGATAATTGTCGACATATATTTGT
Organism: Eniochthonius minutissimus; assembly: GCA_034695285.1. Taxonomy (NCBI): domain Eukaryota; kingdom Metazoa; phylum Arthropoda; class Arachnida; order Sarcoptiformes; family Eniochthoniidae; genus Eniochthonius; species Eniochthonius minutissimus. Next base: position 11,485 of record JAQIWM010000116.1, on the reverse strand, counting down.
CCGGTATTACTCGCGATAATTGTACTTCTCTCTAGAAATTATATGGTGAATAGAGAGTGGATGTCCTATCTCGATCGATGTATTAAGTGATAAGTCTAATAGGGGAAAATTTTTAAAATTGCGCAATGTGAAAAATCTGGGTAGCTTTGATTGTTTAGGCCTGTAGAGGTCAAAGGTCATGGTTCAAGGTTATACAATAGGCCGTCGAAATAGGCATATGTAGGGAAGTCGAACGATATCGATCGTTTTTTTGTAGGTCAACGGGAATACCCCTAGACCCAATAACTACTGTGTGACCTTAATTATTAAAATAGAAAATATAGAAAATAGAAAACAATAAAAGCATTGCATTATTATTAGAAATGAATGCTATATTTGTTAAATGGCAATCATACTCTTCACTATCATCACAATTAAATTCAAAATCCCATAACACTAGTTATTATCACACATTGGATTGTTAATTCGAAATTTTAAATCTGATTCTTGTTTTTTGACCCAATACATCCCGCAGTCACACTTTAAAGGATTACCCTTTAAATTAAGCATGTTTCTAAAATCCTTTTGAAAATATGGACAGAATATTTTTTTATCCAGTTTTTAATTTAGTTTTCTAAAAAAAGCCATATGTGCCTCTTTAAATTTAAAAACACTCCTCTTTCAAAACGATTCGTTTAATTAATTATCGCTGAGTGACAGTAATAGTAAATGATTAGAGTTTGAATTAAAGTCAAATGACTTTGAAGAGATGTAATTGATTTGATTTCCATCTAATCCCAAATTAGACAAATTCGGCAAATTGTAGAATGCATTATTTCCAATTTTTGTTATTTTATTTAAACCAAATTCAATTATCCCTAAATTGGTTTGTTTGCTATTATTGGGTTTATTGAATGCATTCTCCGGGATTTCTTTTACCGATTCATCAAAATCAATACGAATTCGGCCAATATTCACAAATGAACTTAACATTTGAAATAAAATCTTACTTGAAGTATAGTTTAAAGACATTGGACCCAATGTTAATGACTTCAATGTGGTGTTTAATAAATTAAAAACATTTTGGTGAACGTGAGTAAATCCTCGACTGAAGAATCGGATTTTCTCGAAAGTAATGTCCGAAAATCTCTATTCTAAGTACTATTTCAAGTACTTCCGATTACATTCAATGATCAGGAAAAAAATAAAGAGCGTGACAATATAAACTAGGTTAATCCCTTTACAATAAAAGTCATAAAAAGTCATATCTCTTACGGTTAATCAGTAGTGAACATTTGAAATTCCCTATAAATTATTGAAAAATTGTCAAAATTTTTTTAATTCCTGTGCACAACTCTACTTTTATTATTAATTATGATTCTATTAAATATCTTCTATTAAACAATATTAATCTGACTAGTGCTCATACACCGGATGACCACTATTCAAGTAGTTAAAAAAATTCAATTTTACAATTAGCCCGTGGACATATCTATCACTATCTTTAGGTTAGTTTAGTTAAGGTTAGGTTAGGTTATTATTATTAAAATATTTAGTGGGATTGGGTACACTTGGTCGAATACCACTTGGTCGAATGGACACTTGGTCGAAAGGGCCGCTTGGTTGAATGGACACTTGGTCCAAACGGCCACCTGGTCGAATGGACACTTGGTCAAAAGGGTCACTTGATCGAATGGACACTTGGCCGGACTCGTCTATCCTCCCTCGGAACACTTTATATTTAGTATGTCGTTAGTTATTCGGTTCTTTACTAGTAAAATACGGGTGGGATGGGTACAGACGGTCTTGTCGAGACCTTTCCAACAATATACAAATACCCACCCCACCAGTATTTTACCCATATACTTCCGAAACCTCTTTAAATGAACCCATAGGATCCCAGAAGAAACACGAAATCCCAGATGCGACTTCGTGTTTCCACAAGGAACCCATATACTTCTACTGTATACGAAATAGTTATAAAATTGTTGCGATCAAATATCCATTCGACTAAGTGTCCATTCGATCAAGTGACCCTGTCGACCAAGTGTCCTTTCGATCAAGTGACCCTTTCGACCAAGTGTCCATTCGACCAAGTGGCCCTTTCGACCAAGTGTCCATTCGACCAATTGGCATTCGACCAAGTGTCCAAATACCTATTTAGTGACCCCCGCCCCACTTAAAGTACTACGGAGGTCTGTACACTGTTATTATTTACATATTTAAATTTCTAAATATAATTGAAATTAAATAAATATAATTGAAATTAAATAATATTATATATATACAAAATGTTACGGTATTCATGTTATAGTTGTAACTCTATTTATGAATTTTTCTGATCATTTCTGTCATATCGATGTATGTCGCGATGTTTCGGATGATTTCTGCGGGTTCTGTGCTGATGCGCATTCGCGATGCTTCGTTGATCATGGTCTGACGGTGGTATAAGTATCGGTCGCAATTAAAAAGTTTATGTAATGCCGTTTCATCGCTACGTCCACATTCACACTTTGAATCCGCTGATAGGTTGAACCTGTTTAGGTACCCTTTGAATTTACCGTGACCACTAATGTATTGGGTCACGACATAGTTAGGACGGAAATGGTGATTTTTGAGTCTATGGTCTATTGTAGGAAATGTTTTTGTGGTGCTGCCCTTGGTTGTCCCTATCCATTGTTTGTTCCATTTGTCGATTGCTTCCTGATGAAAATGTCTTTTTGCGTATGATGTCGGGAGCAGATCGTATATGGCCTCACTCGGGTCCTGTCCCGCTGCGCTTTTGGCTAATTCATCAGCCCTTTCATTGCCATTGATGGAGTGTCCCCTGACCCATTGAAATTGTACATTGATCCCATTTCTTTGCAATGATGCCACTACGCTGTGTATGTCGCTGATGATGGCATTGGTGTTGTCGCTGTTCCCGATCGCTAAAAGGCCACTCATGGAGTCACTACAAATTTTTATGCTCCTGATGCTGCGGTTTGTCGAGGTCCTGATGATGGTGTATCGCATTGCTTCCCTAATCGCAATGAGCTCTGATTGGAACACGGAACAGTTGGGTCCAAGTCAACCCCGCTGCTTCCATTTCTCTACCAGTAGACCAAACACTGTATGCAGCACCGACGTCGTTCCCCGTTTTGGATCCGTCAGTGAATATGGTTATATCACCGCTGTTCTCAGACATGTCCTCAATAGTGATGTTGAATTTAGGGATACGCGCTGGGTGGGGACGGTTTTCGGGGACAATTGGACGCTGCAGTTTCGATGATTGTAATCCGCAGATTACAGTTTCAGGCCGTTTCTTCAGAAGGTACATATTCCCAGCCTCTTCTACCCTCAGGTTTAGCGGTAATATTCATGCGATGACCGTCGCCGCTTCAAATGAAATGGTTCTGTACCCCTTAATAATGCGAATCGCGATAAGTCTCTGAAGGTGCTGCAATTTATTAATAATGCACTTTTTGTATGCGGACTCTTTCCACACTGATGCACAATATTGGATCATCGGTTCTATAGCTCCCAAATATATGTCCTTCAATTGGTCACACCCGATTCCCCATTTATTTCGGGACATCCAGGAAAGTGCGTTTGTTAAATGGAGGGCTTTTTTGATGGTGTCATTGATGTATTCACTGAGTGTCAATTTCCGATCAATGATTACCCCCAAGTATTTGATACTGTCCCGGTACTGGAGCTGTGTCCGCCCCATTTTGACCGTCGGTTCCGTAAAATTCAGTTTACGCGTGAATAGGATCATTTGGGTTTTGTTGGGACTAAAAGTGAGGGAACCCGTTTCCCCCATTTTAGGATCTCTTCAAGCGCACCATTCGCGGTTTTTCCGATATTTTGGGTGTTGTAACCCTTAACCATGAGGAGGGTATCATCGGCGAATCCGATCAGTTTAGCGTTCGGGGGAAGGAAAGTCTTTAGAAGGTTATCGTAGAGGATATTCCACAGGCCCGGACCGAGGGTCGAACCCTGAGGGAATCCTCTATTGATCTTGCGTGTGATTGTCTCATTTCCGATGTTTAGAATAATGTTTCGGTCACTAAGATATGACCGCAGGACTTTGAAGATATTTCGAGGACAGTCGAGAGACTTTAGTTGGGTCAATATTTGGGGCCACCATGCACTGTCGAACGCCCCTTTTATGTCAAGTGAAATTGCCAAAAGGAACCCCTTTGATCTCATCTGTTCGTCTGCCGCTGTTTTCAGAACGTGAATTGCGTCCTCTGTTGATCGCCCCTCACTAAAGCAGAATTGGTTCGGGTCCAGAGAGTTGTGGATTCTGTGGTGATGTTTGACTATTGATAGTCAGATTTTCGAGGACTTTACCCATGACAGGTAACAGGCAGATCGATCGGAACGATGATGGATTGTCTGCTCTGTTTTCGCCCTTCTTCAGGAGTTTGACTTCAGCAGTTTTCCACACATTCGGAAAGTGTCCAATGCTGAGACATTTATTGTACAGGGATGTGATGTGCTGTGGAATCGTCTCAAACGTTCGTTGGACAATGTCGGCTGTGAGGCGATCAATTCCGGGAGACTTTTGAGGGTTCTGATGTTTCATTATCCTTCGGACTTCATCTGTGGTGAAAGAATCATCGTTGGGTGTATCCGGTAAGGCGAGCGCTACGGTTCTAATCTGCTTTTGATGTTCGGTGTCAGCTCGGTGGTCATCTGAAGGAAACAATTGATTGAGGATGTGATGTGCTGTTTCTTTGGTGGTACGAGTGTACCTGCCATCGGGTAATTTAACAGTGGACAGAAAATTAGATAATTTGAGTCTGTCTGCTGCCATTTTGTACGGCATTCCCCATGTACTAGTCGTGGATACAAACATTCGCCATGACCCCTTTTGTATTTTGAATCTTATTTTGATACTGTTTTTTGGCGGCAGTATACTCCGTTTACGATAAACTTACTTATTTGTGCATCTCTGGAATGCCCTTCGAAGACGGTTCATTGTATGATGCATATCACCGATTTCGGGCGTCCACCACGGGACGCTATTTTTGAAGTCTTGATTGGCATCGATTCGCTACACGACTCATAAATGACACGGGTCATATCGACACAATAATTATCCAGCTCTTCGTTCGTGATCACATCATCGGGGTTTCCGATAGTATCACATTTTTCCCGAAGTTTTTGCTGAAACAGGGACCAATTGGGCATCGCGATACAAAACCGTTGAGGGTTATCATCAGTTCTTTGGCTGTATGTACGCGATAGCAGTTCCATTGTTTTAATCTGATGATCCAAAAGGATCTCGGATGTGTCCACACCCCAATTTGTGATGTTCCAGGATAGGTCACTGAACAAGGATAGGTTACTATATCATAGAACAACCCTTAGCAAATATCAAACCCTAGTTAACAAACCCAAGTAAGCAATCCCCAACTAACAATCCCTATCATAGAACAATCCCTAGCAAATATAAAACCCTAGTAAGCAATCCCCAGCTTATAGTCTCTATCATAGAACAACCCCTAGTTAATTAGCCCTAGTAAACAATCTCCAGCTAACAGTCCCTATCATTTATCAATCAATATTAAATTTATATAAAAAATATTTCAAGCCAAGGATTTTTAAATTAAATAATAATAATAATTATTATTACTTTTTTTAATAATTTAATAATATTAAAAATAATAAATTAATAATATTAATAATTGAATAATTAATTTGAATAATAAATTTGAATAATAAATTGAATAATAATTAAATAAATATTTTTACTTACATTAAGTTGATTTATATTGTAAAAAATGCACAATAAAGAAGTAATAAATTGTTTTTTCAATTATAATTATAATTTTCCATATTACACCAATTTACTTAATTATTTACAAAATTAATAATATACCAACAAAATTAATAATATACCAACAAAATTAATAATATACCCACAAAATTATTAAAATACTCACAAAGATACTCACAAAGATAATTATAAAATTAATTAATTACAAAATATAAAATTAATCAATTACAAAATTAATCAATTAATGATCAAATTATTATTTAATAAATATAGTTAATAATTATATTTTATTAAAAATATTATTTAAATATTCACAAAATAAAATTTTATAATTTTAAAATTTAAATGACAATTTAAATGAATGTGAATAAATGAATGCACAGTGATGAACTGAAATACAAATGCTTATGCTTTGTATTTAAGTACATCACTGTCCATTCTTTAAATCGTACGTTGACCTTTTGATAAGAATAATCTCTTTAAATGGTCAATAATAAAACTTTTTTCTTATCGAAAGGTCAACGAACGATTTAAAGAGTGCATTTGTATTTCAGTACATCACTGTCCACTCTTTGATTGTATTATTAAAATAAGTGTTCATATTGGTAAGTAATTTGTTATTTATTATTATTAAAATTATATTGTAATGATTGTAACTTTTGATTTATTTATAAATTTATCGCTTTTACCGCTTTTAACTGTTCCCGTTCCGTAAGTATGGGATTGATTGACAATGATGATGTTTCATCATCGGCTGTAATGAGACACGTCTTAATACGCGCGTGAATAGTTTTTAATAATTTATTAGATAATGATTCACAAACATGTTTTAATGGTTCCAAATTTTTGGGCATCGATTTTCGTGATATTAATTGTAAACTGTTTCTTAACAGTATTGTTTCAGTGATTAATATCAATTCCAATGAAAGTGCATTATAATTATGATGTAATGAATAAACAATTTGTATGATATGATACGCTGATTGATGAACACTTTCGATTAATTTGTTATCAAAACGTAATTTATGATAATATTGTTGATGATGGACAATGTTTAATGTGCTTAAAGAGCGAAGAATCTTAATCATGTATTGATCGGGATTCACAAAATTAAATAACCATACGCTTCGAACACCATCGAACATCGTGATAATCCCATTAATTATCCGTTTCAAAAGTATCACTTCATCATTATTTGTACATTGATGTGCAAATACAAGTGATGAAAGACTGATGATACACCGCATCTGATTTCTCATACTCCAATGGTATTCAATTAATTAATATGTTAATAAATTTTAGAATTTTATTTAAATTTTCAACGCCTTTAATATAATTGTTTAAATTTTCACACAATTGTTGTGAAGAATTTGATATCAATGTCCACATATTATTATTCAATTGTTGCGATTTCTTTAATTGTGGTGTCGTCATATGATACTTTTGTCAAATGTATCATTGTGCAGTTAATTTAATATCATTATCAATTGATTATGTGATGATTCTGATTTTGTATCATCATCTGAAGAACTTTTACGTTTTCGTTTACGACTTTCAAAACATTCCGATATCTCTTTCCATAATGAACTAATAATGCCGATTGAAGATCAATTTTCTCACGGAATGAATCACTGATGATAAATGATTTAATTTCACTCATTGAATCATCGTTATTTAATAATGTCACGATCATTGATTCACAAATGATTGGCAAATGATGCTCTTTTAAATTTGTTACGTGATCGTATTGAAATTATGGCACTTCCATAGGCGCGTGTTTATGCCGAAGTTTATAACAATCTCAATTATCACTTCTGACATTTTACCTCTTATAAGTCATTTCTTTGGAACACGTTAAAGTTGATTCGTATATTTTTAAAACGTGAATCTGTAAATAAAATTATAATTAAAAAATTATTTAATAATTATTAATTTAATAATTTAATAATAATAATAATAAATTCTTTTATTTTATATTTTTAGTTATTAAAAATGGCTGAAAAAAGTAATCGAATTGTTGAGGATGAAGATTCTGATTTTAATGACAATTCAGACGATAGTGAACTATTGGAATTGTCATTAATATCAGAAAATGATCAAGAAAAAGAAAAGGAAGATGCTGAATTTTCCGATTCGGATGATGATTTATTAGCATCAATATGCGATGCAATTGACGAATCTCCAGAAGAAGAATTCTTTGATACTGCAGGTAATTGTTTAATTTTTCTTTGAATTTATTAATTTAATATTAATTATATTTAGATAAACATAGTGATGAATTTTCTGATGATAATGAAATCCTGGAATCGGTTAATGATCCTGATGATTGTCAAAAAGCAATCAAAGAAAAGTCCACACAAACACAGTAAATAAATTTTATTAATTGACGGGAGATTCACATTCCGAATCTGTTTCAGACATTGATCCATGACTGCAGCTTTCGCCTGATGACGCACGTTGCAAAGGTAACCATTTTTCAATATCTTGAGGTTGACTCATTGAACGTCTTAAACGTGCACGTGTTTGTGAACGTCTTCGCAATAGACGCGGATGACTGATCACGTGATTTAATAGGATGCGGTGTTGGAAAGTGTCGCTCAACACTCGGAACACGACCCAAATGTTGTTTAATATCTGCATTCAGTGTATGATAATCGGCGATTTTTATCATTATTTGTTAATAATGATGAAATGGATTCTTCAATACGCGATGATTTCATTATATTACTATCATTTAATTAATCATCGCCATCGTCATCCCCATACCACGTCGATCTATTGTCACCGTTTTCTTCTGATTTACTTCTCAATGATGATCTGAGTTTGGCCTGAACGGGTGAGTCACTCCGATAACTGTTTCCCGATCGATTATTATTATTAAATCGCAATGAAAATGTCTTTCTAAATCTTTGGAAAACACTGTTCTGCAAAGGCACAGAGTGAGGTATTAATGGATTATTATTAATTTGTGATTTAATTATCATCGAATCGACATCACCACTCAAAGTGCATTGAAGATCAAGATCAGAGCCCCGTTTAGTCCCGACACTAAACTGGTTAGGTTAGGTTAGGTTAGGTTAGGTTAGGTTAGGTTAGGTTAGGTTAGGTTAGGTTAGGCACGGGAAGTTCCCAAATGGATACGTATGGGGGTGTGGGATAGGTTTTATTTTCTTGATATTTTCTGTGCTGATAACCTTTGACCTGAACCCAAAGTATCCGTTATCATTTTTATCGAATGGTGATAGGGGGCGCAGTTATCGGGTTTTTAAATTTTAAATTTCAAACTTACATATCTTTTTACCAGTTTGAGATAATTATGTTTAATATTTTTTATAAAATACTCATATTGATTTCTCATTTTTTGTATATATTAAAATTTTTGTTTAATGGCGTCTTATTATAGAAAAAAATTTTCAAAAAAATGTGTGATCAAAATTTTTCCAAAATTTGATATTAAAATTTTTTTTGAACATTGTTCCGACAACTAGAAACGTTTAGGTTTGATATATGTTGTAGTCAATTAAATTATACATCGAATGTATATAGTGGCAATCGTGTCACTTTTAAAATTTTTGAGTTATTTAGCTTTAAACTCGAAATTTTGGTGTGTCACGATTTTGTTACCTCAGTGACTTGTAAGTAACATCAATCAATTACACTTATTTTTCTACATTGTTCATAATTGAACAAAATTTGACTAACTCTTCAAGTTTTTCCGCTAGGTGTGCCGAAATGTTGTCGCGAACTTTTTAACCGGGGGGCCCAATGACTCCGGACCACCTCCTAAATTAAGAGTTAAAAATCTAATGTTTATAAAAAATATAATGACCGACTTAATACCTACCCGTGGGCGTGAATGATTTTTTGAATATTTTAAACGAACATCGCCCCCTGTTTTGTCCCCCGTCTTGTAGCTGCTTAAGTATAATAGGTAGAAACGTGAAACCTTCACCACTCGAGTTTAAAAATTATTTGCTAAAAGTTTTGTATTAAAAATTTTTAGCCCCGCCCCTTACTTTATTTAATATTAATTTTTAATTTTTTTAATTTTTTAATATGGAACTTTTTAACGGGGTTGCCTATCGATTCCGAATAACCTCGTAAATTAAAAGTTAGAAATCTAGTGTTTTTAAATAATATAACAACTAACTTAACACCTACCAGTGGGCGTGAATGATTTTTTGAATTTTTTAATCGAACATCGCCCCTGTTATGTCCCCCGTTTCGTAGCTGCTTAAGTATAGTAAATAGAAACGTGAAATCTTCACCACTCGATTCTAAAAAATATTTGCTAAACAATTTATATTGAAAATTTTTGGTCACGCCCCTTACTTTTTTTTAATAAAAATTTTTTAATTTTTTATAAAACTCATTTAGGCTAGGTTAGGTTAAACTATGCAAGAATTATGATGATGTAAAATTTGCATGCAACGAGTGTTTAAGTTTGGTAGGCAGCTTCGAGCTGAGATCAGGTCAATGGCTTTTAAGAAGCGATGCACTAATGAGCGAACACTATTTACGCGAAACTAAGCGATTTAATAATAATATAAAAATACAATTGATGCAGAAAATTAATTATAAACAATAATTAATTAATAACAAAACTTTTAATATTAAATAAATAATATATTTAATATATATAAATAATTATATTTTTATTAAAAGTATTATTTAAATATGCACAAAATGATAAAATAAGAAATATTAATTTGTAAAACTCAATTCAAACTCAATGTGAATCGAATCAGTGTTCAGTATGTACTGAAAAACAAATGCTTATGCTGTGTATTTAAATACATCACTGTCCACTCTTTTAATAGATCGTTCACCTTTTGACCTTTTTATAACAACAATTGTCAACAAAACAATAAACGTATACGCTTACCAAAAATACCGACAACTACTTTTGAAAAGGTGAAATGATAATATTAATTCAGACAATTGTGACACTGAAAAGACTAAGATAATAATGATATGGACTTTGAAAGCGATCAACAAAATTCTGACATTGATAATCAAGTGGAAGTTGAAATTAGCGGTTCTCAAAAAAGAAAAAAATCGCATGAAATTGAAACATCGCAAAAAAGAATAAAGTATTTAGTTAAAAATTTTAGAGAAAAATCAATGGAATTTATGAAAACATTACAATGTTCAGCTTTGACATTTATTAATGAACAGTATTCCAGTCTTAAATAATAATTAATTAATAATTAATTATTAATAAAATATGTATTTAAATATTAATAATCAATTATTATTAATTTGATTAATACATTTAAAAATAATAATAATAATAACAATAACAGTTCACAGTTCACGATTATAGTAATAATCATGTATTAGAAGAACGTATAGGATGAGAAAAAAATCATTTAATGAAATTTTATTATAAGTGTTAAATCGATACATACCTTGACCAATGTAGCAGTAAATTAATTTATATCATTAATCCCATTTATAAAATCAATCACGTTTAAAATCAAAAATATTTTTTTTGAAAATATTTAATTTTATTGCAAAAAATGTATGAGTAGAGTGTATCCCCATAGGTTAGGTTAGGTTAGGTTAGGTTAGGTTAGAGGTGTACTAGAGTAAGAAGGAGGAGGGATACTTGGATGTCCTACTTTTGCCTTATTTTTTTGAGATATTTTTGTTTTACTGTTACTCACAAAGGGACTTCGTCCCTTTGAATCCCTGAGTGAGGGGGGCTTCGCCCCCCTCTACACACCCCCCATT
>JAQIWM010000115.1:0-14114 GCA_034695285.1 Eniochthonius minutissimus | reverse complement strand
GTGTGTTATCACTTATCTCAATCGGAGGTATGCCCAAAAGAGAAAGAAAAAGTTCCTGTAATTGAGAAGCAAAAAAATTACTACTTTTTCTTAAACTGTGTCTATGTCTGTATGTGTGGGGTTTTTAAATGACATTAAAATATATATTTTTATTTTTAAATTATTTAATATCCTTTTAATTTTAAGAGGAAACATCTTTAATTTAACAGAAAATATAACATTTTACAAGTGAATAAATGGCTTAATTACTATCATAGTATTTAATCACAATAATACACTGCTAATAGTGTGGTTACTTTTTATTTATACCTAATACCTGAAACAAGTTTTTAGTCTTTTAATAAGAAAGATAAACATTAATTTTATTTTATTACTGATATTTAAGTATATAAAAATGGGAAAGTAAATGAAAACAAAGTTAACCTTAACTATAACTATGAATAGAGACAATAGAAAAAGAAAGAAAAATAAAAATGCACGAAAAGTGTATTATAAACAACATAAAGATATATCTCGAGTAATAATTTGCAAGTGAATAATTACGAAAGATTTAAAGAGGAAAAAAGTAAAATAATTGCAATAAACTTCACATATAATACAGTGACTTAAATGCGTCTCTCGAAATACACTTTAATACTACCATTTGTATGGTTTTATTTTAAAGGACATCGTCGAGATATACAGAAACATGTCACAGAATGGTGCGGTTAATTAAGATGAGAGTTAAGGATTATCGTAAAAAAAATAAAAGACATCCATTTTTAGTATTAAGGGATAAATGGGAAGAGATTTATTAGAATCGAGAATAAACTTCTTTTTAAAAGAGAAGTAATATAAAGAACTTTCAAACTTTAAATTGAACTTTAAAATTAAAAAAAAGTTCAGTTTTAAAAGTTTTTTCCGCGTTATAAAATATAAAGGATTTTCTTTGATTAATTTAAAATTTTAATTTTTTTATACATATTCGTATTTACTTTAAGCGCCCATCATAAGTATAAATATACATATACGATTAAATTAAATTTATTAGAGGTGTGTATTTATTATTAAGAGAATAAAATTTACATTAAACTTCATTTTTTGTTGCGCCATTGACGTAAATGATGCAAAATAATAAAAAGTATTTTTAATAAAATTTTTTTCATTTTCAAAAATTTGCAAATATCATATTCTTCAGGTTCAGGTGCGGATATTTATGGAAAATAAAATTAAAAATAATAATAATAATAAAAAAATGAAATATATTAATACACTCCTAATTCTTTTTTGATATTAAAATATGTGCATAATTCATGCGTTTACGTATAGTAATTTACCATTATCATTTTTTACCTTTTCTCTTATAAACAGGGGTATGATCATATTAAAATAATTAATTACATACGCCATAATAAATTGACGATTAACGAGATTTGTAAAGCTGTAACATTAATTTATGTCATGTTAATCATAATCAAAAGTATAATATGATAAAATATACTTTTAACATCAAAGATCACCTTTGGGGGGGGGGGGATACACATTTTTGTGGACCCATAATATGTTATAATAATAATAATCATTTTCATAGACAAAGCAATAAAAATTATTAAGAGACAACAAAAAATATAAAAATAATAAATTTTATTGAAAGTGAATATAATATATTTAACGTGTAAATAATTTATTAGTAAATACCCCTCTTAGAGTAATATCCCTTTCTAAAGATACCTTTATCTTTATCCAAAAATAATGGTTTATGTACGCTTTTTTAACGATAAAATTTATGGAATTTAAAAGTAAAATTTATGTATTAAAAAAATTGGTAATAAATAAATTGTTTTTAAAATCAAATAAAACACTAAAATTACAAACATTTTAAAGTAAAATTCACGATATTTCACATGTGAATAAATAGATGGATTATGGCAGTAAATCACTGCATGATAATTAATTTCTGTGAATCACTATCATTGGTATAGAAAGTATTACCGAATTTTAAACGGGATTAACGATAACATCTGAATGCGGTTTTTTTTATTAAATGTCACACCATATTTAATGTGTTGTATATTCTTTAACAATGGAATATAAATAAAAAAGAATTATTTAATGCCATTCGTTAATCATACACTAATACTAGTACTGTATACTTTAATCTTTCTTCAAAAGAGAGTTATGATACTGATGCTGATGTACTTCCGGTAACTCACGGAGCATCTTAAGTGTTCTGAAACACACTTTCTTTATCAATAACTTATACATAAGTATTAAGTTAATAGAAAACTTTTTGGACGGAACCACTTCAACAATACTATCATCTTACCCATTCCTTAGTACGTAAACAGGAAAATACTTGAGACAGTGGCACTTCAATTCAATATATGAAGAGCATTAGACACAAGTCAATTGTACAGTAAACATCAGTTATCATCAAAGTAAATAAAATTCATACATACAATATTAATTGTATTTAATAATTCATTCATATGTTACTATACATTAAAATTTAATTAATAAATAATCAATAATAAATCAATTGTCTAAAAATAAAAATATTTAATTCTCTTTTCATTTACTTATATAAATTTAACAGTGATCGTATTAATATGAAAAGTTTGTTTATTTACAATTAAAAAAATATACAAAATTAATCAATAAATAATTAATTAATATAATTATTAATAATAACTCAATATTGTAAATGTAATGAAATATTATTGTACACCGCATCTGCGAATGATCGATTTAAGCCCTCATTCCACTTCAACATCAACAAAAAGATCCCCCAAAAAAATCTTAAATCCTCCTCTACAACAATGCTCTTTAATGTTGAAAATACAAGTATCTTCCGTAGAGAGTCTTCACCGTATAAAACTCGACCATTACTTAGCTCCGTTCACTTAACTTTTCGCATGAAGAGTCTCAATACTAAAAGAGAGAGTGAACAAAAACTAAGAATACAGTCTGATACCAATGACCAGTGACCGGTCAATACGGCGTTAAACAACAAAAAAAGGAATACGGTACACGTACAACACTAGTGAGTGAAGAGACTTTTATAGTGAAAGGAAAAAAATAAGAAAGAGAAATGTTATAAGTTAATCCATTGATAAAGTATGTCCTAATAAATAGAGTCACCATTAAGCGAATAAAAATTGATATAAACTCATATTTGAATCACCTGTGTACACATACAGATGCAAGTATTACCCTTAGAACTTTGACCTTAAATAAAACAAATATTGTGTAATGTTTATTTTCAATTTCATTTTATGTTTCATGTTTCATTAAAATTATAATGTATAAAAACATTTAAAGAATTATTATTAATGTGTAATAATTCGTGACCATTTAAGTATTTTAAACAAAATAAAGATTGTATTTTGAAATTCACAAAATAGACATTAAAATGTACCAAAAGTGTATTAACATTTATAAGCAAAATATAGAGTTAAATTAAATTCTAAACATAACCTGAACAAAAAACTTGATCCTAACTTAGCGAGAACCCTATTGATTAATCATAAAATGAGCATCACTTGCAATACACTACAAATACACTACAGACGCTCAATGTTATTTATAACTAATAAATACTCTTTGAAAAAAGCAACAAAATCAGAGCGTCGCGCCATTGCAACAATGGTCAACGATCGCGTGCGGAAATCAGAAATAAAAGACCCCCAAAAAATCAATGACAAACCCCAATATACACAAAATACTACAATATACAGTGCGTCATGTCTTTTCTTAAATAATGTTCGTCATATTGACGCAAATAAAAAGGGAAACACCATCATTGAACTGAGAGTACAATCACCATCAGGGGGGCATCAGCAACAATCATCAATACTTCCAACAATGACTAACTTGTTAAGAATAATACAAAAATAAGATCAATTGACACGACAGAAGTGTTTTTGAAAAAACACATGATAAGGCACGAATTTACTTATTTTTAATGAGCTTTTTTGTAATACACATTTATTTCATTTTTATTTACATTAATTAAGTTTCAAAAAATTGTAAAAATTTCGTATTTATTTTCAATTAATTTTTATTCATTAATAGTCACAGAAATGGATGTAAATAAAAATGGAATGATGTATTCCTTTAGTAATTTTTCAATAATTTTCACTTACATTTTGATTACAAATTAAATAGAAACACGAACAGGGTGTACATTGTATATTTCTTTATGATTTAATACAACACAATGTTAAGCACTATATTATGTATTATTCCATCACTGAAATAATATGAAAGTTGTGCAAAAAGAGTGTAATTCAACAAAAAAAACTTTTCCATCGCAAAACATTCATTATAATCATCTCTTTACTATCATTTTTGTATATACAGTACCATCTCATCTCATCCCATTTCATCACATCCCATCACATCTGATTCTTTCCCATTCCTTCACAATGTTTCACTATGTCATAACAGAGCATATCTATCATCTTATGGAAGAGACTAATTACACATCACTCGTGCCATTCCATCACTGGTTTTTCATGTACCACATGATGTTTGCATCAAAATAAATGAAAAGAGAAAACAATTTTTAGTTTAAATGAAAGTGTACATACAATATAATATGTGTGTGACACAAGTAATTTATATTCAAATATAAAACTATATGCTAATTAATACCGGAAAGTAAAAAATCATATTTACATAATAATATTTAATGAATAAATAATTATATTGTAAATTATTTTATTTAATTGTATATCCCAATTTTTATATTTAAATAAAATGTAAAATATAATTGCGTCAATCAAAAAAATAAAAAAATTAATTTAATTCATAATTAATTAAAAATATTCATCCCTTAGTTAGTTAAATGCCAAATACAAACTCAACCCTTTGTAAAGATGATTAAAAACACACCCTTAAAAAGTACCATTATAATAATCATAATTTTAATAATAATCTGACATTAATCCCTTTTTCAAAAGCCCCATAAACCCCTTTTATTTTAATTTAATATATTATTTTGAAAGTATTCGCGTAAAAATTTTTGGCACATTAAAGTCTCGACCATACTTAGATAATACGAGCATTTAAAGGGAAAAATACGAGGTTATGAAATGATAATAATTTACACGCCAAAAAGTAAAAGTGAAAGTGCTTTTAATCCGCGACGGTATTTAATATGACATAAAGTGCATGATGAAACGGCGCGTTAATTATTTATTTTGTGAAAAGTCATGACATATTATATCATTATTATACATTATTATATAAATACGAACGATTTTAGAGACATAATACATTATATGATATTATATTATTAAAGTAAATATAATATATGATCATGATTATTATTACGATGTGATTGCAATTGTCGTGAAATAAGTGCACAGTATATATGAGGTATAAATGTGCAATAATATATTCGCGTCATGCGGAGAGTGTGAAAAAATACATTACCATTTGGAAGGGGAAAGTTATTATATTATCATAATAAATCGGAAATAATATGCAAACACTTCTTTCAAATTTACTTCTTCTTTTATTCCCTAAAAAATTATTATTATTATTATTATTATTCTCACTTTTTTTGGTCTCAAAAAAGGGATTTAAGTTTTATAAAGTTTATAATATGCAAATTAAATTATAAGACTTTTATATATATTTTTCTCTTTTTTCCTCCCTCTAAATCCTAAACATCTAAAACCTCTTTCGTTCATTGATATTCATGTCGTGATTATTTCCCTCTTTTTTCTATTATTCAAACGAAAGTATATCCCCATTTAAGCCCAATATTGAAATATTCACTTTAAACGAATATATTAATATATTGAAATTTAATCATCATTAATGAAACAGTGGACTATTATCTTAAATTAGTGTAAAAGCCTTTTGTATTGTTTCAACCAACGTATTGTTTGGGTAACGTTTTTCTTGTAAAACAACAATACGCCGAATCAAACAATATATGAAATTGGACTTTAAATAAAAATTGATTTTATTCATATTAAAAAGCATTTTTAAAAATTGCATAAAAAACATTTTTCATAAAACAATAATAAAAACCATAAATCCATTTTACTATGTTCTTACAACAATACAAAAAGCCAAAAATCGATTGCTGATCACATTCACCCCTCAAAAAAGGTCTCTTCAATTTTGTTGACAGCAATAACATGAATTGACACACAAAATATAACGAATTACAGAGTAAAGGAAATATTTGCCATCACCATCCGCATCAGTATCATCAGAAAATCGGATACTTTCATCAGAAAGCAGCTGAAGACATGGACAAAACGGGTGACAATCGTGACATATCATTCCGAAGACATTTAATATTACTATTTTTGGGGACATATGCATTTTTTGGGCATTTTTCGGGATGCTATTGACATACACAATAAGATGCATATCAAAACACTATTATATTCCATAAATTGTCATACTATTATCGTGGAATATTTCCACATCAGGAATTTATCATCACACATATCGACACAAATATTGCACATTTTCACGTTATATATATGTACCTATAAATATGTATATTTATATGCAAATATTTGTTAAATGCAATACAGTAATATGCACTTTTTGAAGAATAAATAAAAAAAGTATCAAAAGTTTACTTTCTTTATAAAAATTTAAGGATGCGGAACATTTTTTTGAAAATTAAAATATTTTTACATAAAAATACATTATAAATTTTCATGAGAAAATTGAGAATATTTATGAATAAATATATATAAAAGAAATATTTAAATGTAAACCTATAATTTGAAACAATGTATACAGTTACCGAATACTAAAATATATGAATGATTAATGTAAAAAATTATACTTCAATTGTATACTATAATATTATATTCTATAATATGTTATGAAATATTTCATAACATTATTATTCTCTACAAAAAGTTATAATTCAAATCCTACGCTTTAATAATAACATTTACATAATAATTTCTTTTATATTAACCCGTAATTTTTCATATTATGCTTACAACAATGGTATTACAATTGTATTATTATACAATAATTACTAATTATGTTTAACCATTGGGGAGTAACCTTTGAACTAAAACTCATATTTAATTTAATTTTTTCTAAAGAAAAACATACAAATTAATTAACTATGATACGACTCTGAAAAAGATGATTCTGTAAAAATGACTATTAAATGAATGTAAAAATGTAAAAAATATATGTATGAAAAGATTGTAAAAATAGAAAAATCAGAATGTACACCAAAATGGTGTTTAACACAACAAAAAGAACACACTATTTAATAGTGAACGATAAATTCGCATCGGGATTTTTCACTATTCATTCGCAACTCAATCCCCATCCCCATTCTCACACTATGTTATGGATCCCAATTGCTAAAGAGAAGATTTTATCTCAACTTTTTTATGCATCACATATACACAGTATATACACGTACACAGCACTATGATAGTGCTTTACATCAGTTGACAGTGAAAGCAAAATATTCACTTTCATAAATTACCCCCGAGGTTAAGACACGACGTTAGGGTATGAGAATACACTTCACTAGCATTTTTGTTGTCATCAGTTACAATATACTAATAATAATGACAACAAAAATGAGAGGGAAAACTGCAGTTTGAATGTCAATATTTGACAAACGTATAAAATACATTACATTATAATAGTAATAGAATAATATATTAAAAACGGGAATAATACAATAAAAACGGGATAAAAGTGTAACTGAAAGAATGAGAAAGAATCAATCTGTTTGAGTGTTAAGATAATATAAAAGTCTCACAAAAACATAACATGCACGAAAAGTTATATTTAGGATATTGAATTGCAATATGTTTATGCAAAAAAAGTATTATTTTATTATTCAAAGTGAGTGATGAGTCATAAGAAAAAATAGCGAATTATATAATGCACACCTTTATGCAAATTAAAGTAAAAAGAAAAAATAGTAAATTACATTCCAATCACTCTTAAGGCATAATTTTTTATTATAATATACAACAATGAATAAATAACACACATTTCCCAACCCTTTTAATCTTCAACAATAATTACACGTCTCCCAAAAAACTAATCCATTGCTGTCTCATTAAACAACAATTAAAGCTATGACATAAAATAGTATATTCTTTAGGATTACATCCGCTAAATTATAGTTTCGCGCGATTTGTTTATTCGCAAAGGAAATGCCATCACCTGCACCATGAGGTTATGGCCGAAGGTAATTCACAGCAATTAATTTATTATTCACAAATTTAAATGAAGCTCCTTTTATAAAATTAGTTTATTCGTTTACTATAAGTATTCAGCAATACAAATACGTCAGCATACAACAATACGTCAAAAAAAAGTATGAACATATAATTAATCACAATTTACCGGATGATAATGATAATTGCTCATCATAGTAAAAAAAGAGCCAATTTTGTGTTTATATTCTTATTATGGGTCCTTAATTCCTCAGTGGGTCCTTAAGATACTCAAGGATCTAAAGATACTAAAAGTATACCTTTAGGAGTTTATCATCATAACACAATGATCGTGTACAAAACTTTTTTCTCATGAACCAAAACAAAAAACAAGAGTCATACTAAATACGGAACAATTATGAGATAAATACCAGAACTGTATTCTATTTAATTGATCCCATGGGTGTGATTATTCATAAATAATTGAAGATTAACTTCAATAGTACGATGGTAAAAAAGAAGAGAATCACATATGCTGATCATTAGTATCATCATGACCATTGATGGTTTCAGCATATTTCCAATCGTGAGGTAAACAGAAAAAAAAGTTGAAAATTCTTATGCATCATTAATAATATGCTCAAAAAGTTCAATGTTTACTTAAAATTATACTTCGAAACTTTTAACGCAATTTTCACGGTCATTTTTCACTGTCTCATAATATGGTGATTATCATCCTCATCCTTTACTCTCCTCTCTCATTTCATCTCTAAAAACATAATATTTTTACTATTTTTAGAATCATATTAATATTTATCATCATCTGCAGTAAATCAGTTTTTAATATAACATTAAACAGTTATATAAATTCACAGACATCATCATTTTTAATATTTATTATTTCATATTAATTTTAAATGTCTTTAAAAACTCTTAAGTGCCATTGCGTGACAATGACACGCTTTTGGCACGAATTATCTTTTGCAACATTAAAGCACCAAAATTGGAATGGTAATAAATGAGATGCGTGATGATGATTCAATGATAATAATACTCAAAAAGTTAATAACACATAAACCTTTTGACTCTATTAATTTTTATGTGTAAAGTTCTAGTGAATGAATGAATTTTAATTATATTTTTATAATAAAAATTAACATTTTGAGATATAATATTATCTTAATTATTAAACAAATAATAATAATAATAACAAAGTCTGAAATAATTGCATAATTTTATCATCAGACACTAGACACATATATATTTTTAAACCAATTATAGTGCAACACTTTGAGGGACGTGTCTGCAAAAACAACACCATCATCATCTTCATGTACAATCCTTTTTCGACATCATTTATCACTTTCTCCAAAGACCATTCACACACCAATTGTAAAGGACCCACTCCCATACTCTTAAATCTTAACTAGACTTTGACTTATCACATTAATGAGCTTAAAGTCAGCTTAAAGTGGCATCACTTTAGGGACGAAAGACATGAACAATCACCAGGACTAGTAAGTATGAGTAACACACAGACATACATAGTGACCCGTTTTTCTTTCACACTTTGTCTAAAACTTTAATAAAAGAGATATATTATTTAAATGAATGAATGGTAAATGTTAACATTAATAACAAAATATTAATTAATTCATTATTATTCATTATTTATTATTAATCAATATAATTAATATATAATTAAATTTAAATAATTTTTAGATTTAATCGTATAATGTGAGTAAACGTGTTAATTGCGCACATCTTTGGAAGTAAATTGAATAATTCAATACAATTAATAATATTTTATAATAATAATAAAATTTTTGTCATAAAAATTGATTCTTTTTGGTCTTTGCAATAAATGTCCATTTATTTATTTTAATATTATTCAATTTATTTTTGTTTATTTTAAAAAAAATAATTTTTTAAAAGTAATACCATAATATTTAAAAAAACGTAAAAATCAGTTTTTTAAAAGTAATAAATAAGACTCAACAATTACATAGGATAATGCGAAATAAATAATATATTGTTTAACACTCTGAACCAAAATGTTCATTATTATTGCATTACATTTAAGTGAAGAGAGAAAAAAGCTAAAGATGAGGATTGCATAAAAGCTAAAGATGAGGATTGCATTAAAGCATTTCACATTTTTTCGATCACAAAAGTCAATACTAAAGATATAATAACAATCAAAAAGAAAGAGATATCACTTAAAGTGCAGTATTAAGTGTTTTCAGAGACTCTCTCACGAAATAGAGAGTTTACTATGTGATTAACTCTCCCGTGACAATGATTAATGTGACTTTAATTAAAAAAGAAAAAAATGAAGAAAAAGACTATAATAAGAATGAGATGAACTCACATGTTACTAACATAATGCTCAATGATGGAGAAAAACCATTCAAAAGGGTTATTCTTTTTATAAATCATTTCCGTGACTTTTATTTACTCTTTATAATGAAATCAATAATTATAAAATAATTAAAAATTTAAATAAATATATTAATTAAAATATAGTCATTTATAAAGTACTTTATCATATTTTATTTAAACTCATGTTGTAATTAATTAAAAGGATTCTTTTAAATAAAAAAAATATTTTAATTTATTATTATCTCTCTGATCATTAAAAAACTAAACGATAGGGACTTATAATTAAGAGTAAATTATGTAAATTAAGCATTTTCATGAAAATAACACACAATAAAAAAACGTTAGAGATTTGTATATAACAATCTACGGTGTGATGAAAAATGTGAGAACATTCATTGTTTGGATATAATACCGAAGCTCAAAATACATCCCTAAAAAACCCGTCTCAAAATCTCTATAAATCTATTCAATGGCCCAAAGAGTGTGCGATAACGTAACTAAAGTGCAGCGGAACCTTTAAAAGTCCAAAAGAAGGTTATGACTACATCCTTGATAATTGCAACTTGTAATTTTACCATTTTCTCTCGTATTTTTTTACGTGCACGTGTATTCTGTGTTCTGCACGTGCATTACGTCAAACTTTTAAACAACACATATTTGAAATTAATTAAAATATTTAATATGGAAAAAGTTGCAATTGTCGAAGGTTTAGTTATTGAATAACAATAAAAAGTAAATTCGGAATACACTCAAATAATTCACTAAAAAATATATGTACGCCTAAAATAATATTTCATTTATTTATAAATGTTTTAGAAAATAGTGAAATGTTATTTTTACTTCATTTTTATGTAAACTTTTGATTTCAGATAAAGCATTACACAATTTTATGTCTATTTCAATGTATGAACTTTTTAAAAACTATGCACGTGCATAATAATAACATTCGAGTGTGTGTTTTATCGCAAATATTTCAAAACCAATACAAGAGTATTGTTGTAATTCGAAAGTACTCAAAAGCCATAACAATTGTTAGTTCCTTCGCCTAATGATACACAACTCAACAACAAAAACGCTTTAACTTTTCACTCTCTTCTCCCATTGAAATGCAAATTGGGATATGCTCTCAAAAGTGATGCTGATGCTCAATAGAGATAGACATAGGGTTGGGTCAAATCATTCGCTCCTTTTCCCTTAACAGTGTACACTGTACCAATAGTATTAGTATCATCCTATTGTAAGAGCACATATATCGTATATGTGTATGTGTATATTTAAAAAGTGAAAGTCAAAGGAATAACATACGCATATATTAGTATTATAAATCAGTGATTCTTATATAATGCAAACGTTAAAAGTCAAACTCTGTTTAAATCATTGATCACTATCACCGTATAATGTATTTTCATGCTTTTGTTGTATGTCTCTGTCTGTATGTATGCGTGTGTCTGTATATTTTATGTTACGTCTGTTAACACTAAAGTATAAATGCCATGATTTTATTTCCCCAAAAAAATATTTGCATATAAAATTTTACAGATGCGCCGAATTCAAAAGAGATTCATATCATACAACGGATAAATTACATTTTAATTATATAATTTTAGTTAAATGCATGAATTAAATGCACTAAAATCTAATATTTGTTTATCTCTTAAGATTTATGTGTATAATAAAACAAACTTCAATAGTTAATTGTTAAAGATTATTTTTATTTAAATTATTGACAAATTACATTGTTGCAGATTATAAAAATATTCAAATTTCTATTGTTAAGCAAAACGGATGATGATTCATGAACAGAGTTTGTTTAATACTTCAACAATACGCAACAATACTTTTTTAGTATTGGAAGAGTGCATTGACTCAACAAAAGTCATAATTATAGTGATACTAAAGAACGTCTCAAATTTCGGCATTTAATTTATTGATATAAATTGATATAAATTTGTATCAATTCCTAAAGCATAACTTTAGGGACACACACAAATTTACCGTAAAATTAAGTAATAAATCCTTTTAAATCAAAAGGTTAATTATATTATAATTCAATTCCAAAATGTTAATGTAATAGTATAGCTAAAAATACATATTAAATACATTTAATATAAATTCATTTATAACATTTAATTTAAGGCCATAAAATTAAACGAAATAAATAACACACGTGACACATTACAAAGAAAATGTTAATTATTTATCGATTAAAGTGACATATTTATAAAGATTATAATTATAAATTAAACGTCCGAAAAATAAATCAATAAAATTGAGGTCATTGAAGATTCAATGTCAGCAAATGTCATATCACAATTTAATACGCATCATATAATCATTATTAATGTCATTTGCCAAAGAACTGATTCTTGAGAATTATAACCAAAAATAGAATAATAATCATGTAATGGCATAACTAATCATTGTCCATTTAATCACAAATCAATAATAATTCTGTCCCAAAGACCATAACAACAGAGGGGATAAACAACAAAAAAAATTAATGGATAATTAAAGGGAAGAATTCGATTATTGAAGATTATCATCGGCTGATGCTAATGATCGGGGGGAATGCAATTGTTGTATGGTGTATTGTAGTATAAGACATGGCAACAAAACAAAAATGTAAAGAGCATGAAGAACATGGAA
This sequence comes from Eniochthonius minutissimus, assembly GCA_034695285.1. Lineage (NCBI taxonomy): Eukaryota > Metazoa > Arthropoda > Arachnida > Sarcoptiformes > Eniochthoniidae > Eniochthonius > Eniochthonius minutissimus. The sequence continues at coordinate 927 of JAQIWM010000115.1, read as the reverse complement.
GCAGATGGTGATGGTATTGCATTTATTACTGAGATATATGTTAAAGATGCATCGAATCCCATTGTAAGTTATAAGGATCATCACCCGAATACCAAATGAATCACTGAAGAATCTTTCACACACACAGTGAGGGACATCGAAAAGGGAAAAATATGATTATCAACACGCTGATGTTATATAAGAGGATGTTGTATATGGGTATTGGTCATAGATGAGAAAGAGGGGGGTAAGTGGGGGTATTATCCTCCCCTGACAGTCCAAAATAGTCGAAAAAGCAGTAAGGGGGTGCTGTAAGCCAAAGCCCCCTTCGATAATTTTTTATTATAAATTAACTCAATCAACAAAAAATGCTTAAATATTCATTATTATAATAAGAAATGATAGAATCTGTCAAATACACTAACATTTACCTTTCCCTGAGTCGTTGGACCTTTCTCATCTATGGTATTTGTGTTGTGATGGTAATTGCAAAAAACACTTTTATGATCATCTTAAACCATAAAATGTGCAAAGAATGGTGAATATTCTTCAGTATCCCCCCTGTGGTGGGGTATCCTCTTAAATGTGATTTGATGTCAGTGGGTGATTATCGGTCATTGGAATAAAGAACCAAAATGATTGGAAAATAGATTTTGATCCCTTTAAAAACAGTTACGGTCACTTTAAGAGTGTTGTGATTCAAGATTTGGGGTGTAACATTATAACACTAAAAAATAATAATACAACACACATATTGTATGTCACAGGGAAATAGTATTTAAAAGAAGCATCGTAATGTATTTAACTCAATGATTAATGAGTAATTTATAAAATTAAGAAAAAGTATGCGCATTAAATTTACGAATAAATTTTTTACGAAACTTTTTTATTGTCCGTAAAATAATAATAAATTCACTGCGCTTTTGTGTAATAAAAATTTCATCATAA
>JAQIWM010000114.1:0-14116 GCA_034695285.1 Eniochthonius minutissimus | reverse complement strand
TACAATTATGATTATTATTTTTATAATTTTTTTACTTCAAAATTTTTTAAAGTGTGACAAAATATTGTATATACAATGTATATACAATTTATATACAATGTATATACAATTGTATTTATATAATACAAAATGAAAATTTTTCAAACACTAGTAATAATCATACTGTTACTTTTGTTATTATTTCTGTTATTGAAATCCCGCATTTAATTCTATAAATTAAAAGCTTTTTATATTAATGTTAAATTATGAAATTTTATCGCAGATTTTAACACTAATGCTGTAATCGTTAAATATAATTTTATGATTATTCACTTTATTGTAAATATTTTCTCACATCAAATATTTCATTCATATAAAAATTGAATAAACCTCAGTATAGTCAAAGATAATAAATTATTTTTTAAGATAATTACATGTATACATAGTTACGATTTTTAAATACATGTGTTATTTCTGAGTAAATAGTATCTTCATTCAAATATTAATAACACTTACCAATGAATTCTGAATGAATATAATTAATATCATTTAATATAACTCTTAAATTTATCTATAAAACTGCAAAATAAAAACATTTGCACAGTGTTTTATTATATATATATATAATAAAAGACTGTATATATATATATTTAACCATTTATTTTTAATTCCTCATGGGATTAAGTAATAACAGTGTTGAGAAAAATTGCAACTTTCAAAAGAGGAAATAAATTTTAAGAAAAGTTCAATGGAGAAATAACTTTAATGACTAATTGAGGCAGAAAATAATTCCTCATGGGATTAAGTATAAGTTATAGTAATTAAACAAAAAACTTTTAAGAAGAGATGTTACTCAGGGTCATAGTTAGAGCCCGCAAAAAATGCTTTTTAACTTAAAAAGTGTTAAAAACATCATTTTGACACTTAAAAAGCATAATTTTGTCATATTTAGGAATAAATTACATAAAAATGAGAATTTTGCGTGAATAAAATTGAAATATTATAATATATTATAATATATTATAAAATATAATATATATTATTATTATTATTATTATTATATATATTAATTTTTATCCTCTATAATAAAAAAATCTCAAACTGCTTTTAACACATTTTACTTAAAAAGTAAAAAATAATTTTTGCAGTCATAGTGAACCCATACCTTTGCCGAACACTGAATTAAAGAATGAATGAATTAAAATTTTTCATTAAATTAAGTATATACTTAATATGTTTATTTTATACGCTTAAATAATCGTTATCTGTACATTGGTGGAGGTCATTGAAAAGGTCATTGAAAAAATGCGAAGGCACACAAAAGTTGAATTAACATAAGCAAATTACATCGTTATATTCATATTGATCACAGTGAAACGGATTACAAAAGGTATGTAAATGTCGATTGCCTCAAAGAATAAAGGGAATTATTAGGGAATAATTAGACAATTAATTAAATAGTTATTGTTTCAGGGAAGTCATTTATGCAGTATCTTTTACAATAATAATAATTAATAATTAATCATGTATACAAAAAACATATTAATGGCCACTTTTTTATGTACAAACAAATCATTAGTTTAATCTTAAAATTTTAAGGATCCAATTTTATGGATTACATTTATAGTAAACATTTACAACGTTTTTAATACCCCCTTTAAAGTGGCAATTAATATTTTAATACTTATGATTGCATTAAAAACAATTTTGGAATAATAAACTATTAAATGTCCTCATATTTGAACATAATTTAAATTGATATTAAATAGACATTAATATTGCCATCACTTTTGTGCAAATAATTCAACTTTTTAATAATAATTATTATTATTATTATTTGTATTATCATAATCTTAATTATTATATCATTTTTGTAATTTTTTGATCGTGCTCTTTAATTAATCAATAATTTAATTAAAAAAATGAACTCACATATTGCCTCTAAAATTGATTGAAACTCATTAATTTTGCGATAAAAGAGATCATATTAAAAATTAAATAATAAAAACAAAAATCATGATAAAAGCCCTCAAATTCCTTATCCCTCACAACAAAATATGAATTAAAGTGTAAAAAAAGGCAAAAGATTAAAGGATTAAAGGATTAAAAGAAAATAGAGTTTTGAACATTTGAAAAATATCGGATAAAAGCGCAAAACGTGACAAACATTAATTAGTTCTTTGTTTATGAAAAAAGCTCTTAAAATTGAGATGATAATAATTAAGATGATGTGAGTGTTGGAATATGTCTCAAGCGACAGACAGCATCGGAGGCGCATTCGATGTCGATGATGAATCAGATGATGGTGGTGTCGGCAGTTGAGGCATGGCAATAGAATCAATAGATGAGGGTCCGTCCGTTGGCGTTGAAGCATTGGGGATCGTCTCTCTACTAATTGCTGATATTGACGTGGATGTAGATGATGACCGCACTGATGGACAATGGGGACGTGCCAATTGCTCAATGCTGAAAGGACTATTTCGTGGCGGACACGATTGAGGTGCCAATGATGATGGTGATGATGATATTTGAACTCGTGGTGGGATGTCACTATGAATGTGATGGATCATATGGTGGTTATGATGAGGTAAAATGTAATCACTACTAGGAACTGGAGGACTCGAGAGGCTCAACTCTGCCGACGAAAGATTCAAATTGTCATGATCACTTTCATTAGTACTTTTCGAATCTGGAGTCGGAGCTTCAATACTTCCGACACTTCCGATGTTATCTTCACTTTCACCTGCAGTGTCACCACCGTCGAGATATCGAATGCATTTCTTTTTCCTCCTGAAATATCACACAATTAAAATCATATTAAATATTTTAATTATAATCATAAACAGTGTTTGACAATAAAACAGTGTCTGTCAATCAAACAGTGCCTGACAATCAAACAGTGTCTGTCAATCAAACAGTGCCTGACAATCAAACAGTGTTTGACAATTAAAGGCAATAGTCTTTCCCTGAGTTATTTCTATTATAAAGAACCCCCCTTATCCACCACTTTTCTCCAATATTCTAATTTGACCCCTCCCAAAAGTTGTAAATTGAAAGTTAATATAAGTAATTGATTACCTGCACGGTTTACACCAATTACTCTGTTGATCCAAACCAAATCGGGCCCTACACTTTTTTAATGCACCACCTTCTGAAAGAATAATTAAAAAGGCATTTGTAAATTTTATTAATTTATGATGATGATAAAATAATGATAAAAATGGGAATAAAAAAGTGATATTTACCCCCATCACTACTCTTATCACGTTTCTTTTTCTTTTTCTTAGCATTAGCAGCATAGTTATCTCTCGCAGTCCAACCCGGATACAGTTGCAGATGTAATTGCCTAAAATGCCAATTTGAATCACATCAATAAAGAGGAAAATAATGTTATTACGTTCATTATCAGTTAATAAATTTAATAATATATGTAATGTACATACGTATATATATACCTTTCTTTCCGTGCCATGTCATAATATTTAGCTTGTTCTTCACGAGTTAAACCGTGCCACTAGAAAATATCAATTAAAATTGACAGATAAATGATAAATGCATATGATATGGACAATGTGTATATAGAGATGATATGGTATGATGTGTTAACATACCCTTCGTCCTAATATTTGATTTATTGCGGCGCTTTCTTTTAATGTACATTCAGCGACCACTTTCGCTCTCATTTCTTTCATATATAACATAAAAGCATTGAGGGGTTTCTTAACATGGGGCTGTTGTTTATCTTTGGCATGATTTTTGTTCATTTTGCCATTAATACTTTCAGGTGTTCCTGGTGATGCAATTGAATGATTGGCACTATTGGTAGAGTTCGGTGGACTACAGACACCACCACCACTCGTACCTGTTGAGCTGCCATTACTTAATCGACTTAGAGATGGCTTTTGATCAATATGGTGAGCAGAAGAGTGAGAATAGTGCTGTAAATGTCGCGAATTATTGCTATTCATGTTATTAGCGTCAGAACATGGGTGATGATTCCCCATTCCCGCAGACGCTGCCGCCGCAACAGCCGCTGCTAGTTCTTGATGCTTTTGTCCCGCACTCGCGGCTATCAGCGCGTGATGCGTCAGACCGGGATGATGTCCGGGCAGTGATGGATGCGGCGGAATTAACGGCGGTCGGGGAAATGTGGAAAATGTCGAAGATGAAAGGTTCGGGTATGTCCCGCGGAAAGCACTCGACGCAATGGGGTACATCGCGGGGGTGTGCCTGACAATGGATACACACATGTTAATTTAATTATTTTATTTATTATAATATAATACCATTGTAGTTGTTGTGCAAAATCAGGGAATACTGCATGTGAATACTGTCCATGGCCTGGTAATGGATACATCGGAGGTCGAGGTATACCTGTAATACAATACAATCATTTCTATTAAATTCCAATTAATAATAAATTGAAATATTATTAACCTGTTAATAGTTCTAATAAAAGCATTGTCTAATAATATCATTAAATACATATTAAATTATGCGTAAAATAATTTTCATTGTAAAAAATGATATATTAATGGTATAAAATGATTATCACAAAGCATTAGAATGATGTATTCACATGGTGTAGGAACATATACAAAATGAACACAGAATGGAGGATGGGGATGAAAGATGAAAGAAGAGATCTCTCATCCGCGATGCACAAAAGGTAGCAGCAGTTGAGTATGTGTATGGATTTAGAGGTACAAAAGTAATAGCATTAGCAGTTAGTGGTACATTGACCAAAAAGAAAGTGGAAGTAAAGCATCATTGATTGTGATCATTGTAACTTTATTCGGTTAATGCATGCAGTGGAAGCACCGTATGGATTATTGCCATAATGGCATATCACGGGGCATGAGTTAGCATTTAGAATGACATAACGAGCCCATAGCTTTTGGCCTCTTCAATATAGCAAGTACTAGTAACATGCGTAGCGAAGTCACAGCTGCAAACATATGGATAAAGGTTGAGTTGAACTGTTGGCGTTGGACCATAATAACTCAAATCACATATATGAGCGAAAATAACTTTACTTCACTATGTACGTTTTTAATGCTTAATGCTTAGGGAGAGGTTTAATATTTACTTAAGTCAAAATCCATCCATCCGCTAATCATTGTCGTACCTGTCTTTGGATCTATATGCACGTGAGGTATTCCCATGTGTGCAGGTGGTGGCTGAGGAAATGCCTCAATATTTCCAATATTGGGCATCATGAAAGATAACGGTGAATTTGGATGCGGTCCTCCCACCATCGGCACTTTATTTGCCTAAAAATGGATAATTAATTAAGTATCAAACAATAATTAAATAATTGCGTGATATATATTAATTGCAAAAAATATAATTAATGGCAGTATTGCACTTTTAACAGCACTCAATAAATATACTTAATAAATACACTCTATACTCAATAATAAACTTTCATTTTTCAATTTTTCTAATTTCACTAAAATCAGTAAATCGATTTTCATTAAAAGGGAGGGGGATATGAGGGGATGAATGTGAGCATTAAATTGACAAATATCATTGAAAAAAAATTGGTAAAAGTAAGAGGCTGGCACATAGTGATGTGTCAGCCTCTGCTAGTAAAAAGACAGTGTTCGGGTCAGAGTGAAAATTACCTAAGAGAGTGAAACTCAATTTAAAAGAAATAACAGTACGATGCGATCATTTTTTATCATGAGAGATCAAATATCACATTACATTGAGGCAGAAGCTGATGAGATGTGATGTGAGAGTTAAAGTAGTAGTGTATGTATGGTAGTGTATGTATTTAGAATGGAAATGTTATTTGCAGCTATAGTTGTGTAAGAGTAAAAGAGTCGTTTGAAGTATGCCGCATGTTATCGCACCTCAATTTTCAACTCCATCATTGACCACACATTCACATCCATGTATATAATAAAATGCGGTTCATATATCTAATTCCCAAATCCCAGCCTCTGCCTCCCAATAAAAGTGTCTAATAGCAAAGTTCACTATGCAATGCTAATTATGTGAACACGATGATGAAAATGCAAGTGAGATGAGAGTAATACATTATTAGGCAACGAGTGCCTAATTCTCTGAGTGCAAGTAAATGGAAGATATAGAACGAAGAGCGTGGAAATAATGGTGCATTAAGTTAGTTCAAGTTAGTTCGCTACTATGCTCTATGCTTCTTTTTCAAAGAAAAAGGCTCACAATTCAATGGATGGAAGAGAACGAAGAGAGGGATCACAAATAGCATTACACTCGAAGCACAAGTGCTATAGTCATACTATAGTCAGCCTAGTCAGCCAAATGCTTAGGCAATGCCACTGGGGGAATGAGGATCATTGCAAACGGACAGTACAAAACGGTAGAAATGCAACAAATTCGTTGGGATTCAATGCTCTATGCATTGCTCTATGAAAGATGTAAACATGAAGCAAATTTTCAAGTGGTTAATGCTATCAATTTAAGTGCGCAGAATGTCTTCAATCAATATCTTTCTTTAATGTATTCACTGATGCGTCCAATTTGATCATGAACAGATGTGAGGTAAAACTGAAACACTATTTGAATTTGCAACTAATGCCAAATGCAAGCAAAAACAGAGTTTGTTCAACCTTATGCTAGTAATATGCTAGTATACCAGGCCCTAATACTAACATTTTGTGCAATAACATAAAAATGCAAACGAATATATACTTTCTCCGGTGTAATTTGAATGTGACAAAATAAAACCATTGCTTGAATCTCTATTCAGGCCCTAAGCATTTTGGTTCATTACACAATCTCAATGAACGGAGACAAATGCACCATAGGATAGGGCTCAGCTCTTTTCTCTCTCTTCTCCCACCATCACATTACATTCGTATTTGGGTTGAGCTAATCATTGTCCAATATCAGTATAGTATTTTAGTATAGTATAGCATAGTATTTTTGCTCAAATCTCATCTCACGCGTCCCATCACGTCCCATCCCATCCCTCCCTTTCATTTTGACCCATTACATTACATTTTCACTTAAAAAACTGCTTAAATGTACAAAAAGGACACACTGCTGAGCATTACTTATAGTAATACATAGTAATACCGTGTTCGCAGATGGGTCCCCATTTTCCATTTAAATCCCTATGTATGAAAGGACCTCGGCCCACCTCGCTTTTTAACCTCACAACTATCAAGCCCTAAAATGCATCATACACTTGGTATAAAGTTACCGGATAATAGAATCCATTTGCCAGGTGCTAAATAAGTCATTCACAATATCTATAATGTATATTGAATTCGTGAGAGGATAGCATCATAATAGAGAAAAAACCATAACGCAAAAGCACCGTACTATATCAATATGTTTTAGTACATTGCCTCTCAATAGAACGCAATAAACTATTTATAAGGTATTGTGCGTTGGATAATAGTTGAGAATAGAGATTTTAGTGTCTCAAAATATAATAATAACATTGTAGAGAGCGTTCGCCTTCGCGTGTGTTACATACAAATCACGAAAGAGTTGTTCATGTTCATGCAGTTGCTCATGCAAATGGAAAAATGCTCACACACACATAATAGGCTTTAACGAACTTTTTAAATATTAATTGGATAAACATCCTCTCATTTTTAGTCCCTCACGCTCTGTATTTATTAATCAATTTTACTTTAAAGCTACTAGTGTGCACAACTCTGCACAACGTCTCTCTAACAAAATTACAAAAGCCTAATTAATTGAAAAGCTCTCTACCGTATACTACTACTTAATGCTGAATTTTAAACACATTTTAATTAATACAAACTAAAGCTTAAAATGTAACTAAATACTTTCATCTCATTTCTAAAATATTTTCTCTAAAAAGATATCACTTAAAAAATTTTTTAAATCAATAAATCAGTTAATAACTATTATAACTATTATTATAATAAATGAAATTCCGCGGTATTTCTTTTTTAATATATTTAATGAAATTTTAAATATATTAAATATATTAAATGGAAAAACATGCGTAACATATTAAGCTAAAGTATTCGCCCGTGAGCAACGCCTGAGGGTAAATGACTCTGAATTGATGATCAAATTGCTATTCACTATGTGATGACATTAGTACATGCATTGTATTGCAAAAACAATTGCATTTCAATTGTTACGCGTAAAAGATTTTCAGATGATGAAAGGGGAGAGTGAAAATAGAGTATTGTGATGTGAAAAGATAGAAATAGTTAGAAATGTGATGCATTCTCATGCAATGCTGACGTGAAGTATCCTTTCAGGCGAATTGTTACTAGTATTAGAATCTCAACGCTTCGTTGGCACAAAAAATGTGGAATATGAAAGCATTCCATCAAATAATTGAACTGAGAAGAGACTACATGCAGATCACAGAATATTGTAGAAAACTTATTTAAGTTTACAGACTAAAGCTGCTTTTACTATACGCAAACACCCGTATTGCGTGTATTAGATACGTATATGATGTATGATGTATACGTGTATGTGAAGGGAGAGGAAAAAGAGAGTGCCATGAAATGGAAATTAAGAGAAAGGCATAGAAAAGAGAATAACAGTATTGCTTTTGCATAATATAAATGAAAAGCATAGCATGTGATAGTGAAGGGTAAAAGAATTGAGAGAATATACTAGAAATATACTAATCTCGAGTCTAGTAATCAATTAGAGATCATCAGGCGGAAGCAGTGAGATGGTGGGGTTAGGCCTTTGCTATTAAGTCATAGTAAATACTTTTCATAGTAAAATAACTTTTAATGAACCAACTCCAATAAAGAGATATTTTTAATGTGAATGTTATATACGTAATAAGTAATTCAAATAAAGTAATAACTCTCATGTTTTTCCTGAGTACTAACACTACAGAAATATGTCATAAAACCAGCGAAAGTTCACAAGAATGTGATGATAAGAATACCTTTATATAGTAATTACTATACACTACCATAATATACCATCATAAAAAACTGAAGGTCCTCTTTGATTCTTATATTATATTTAATATCACTGTTTTATATCATTTTTATACACCTTTTCTATTTATAATAAACATTGATTTGGTAATTATGTGAATCACTTGAAAATAATGGAAGTTCATCATTGTGTAATTAACGAGAATAGAGTAATCATTAGATTCATAAAACTAACCAAATCTCTATCATGTTTATTTAAGATAAATGTTACAGAAGCAACAGTATTAATTATTTATCATATGTATTTATGCCTAAAAATTTTAATGTACAGAATGATCAATATATAAGATTATTAGTTTCGTAACTTCCGTTAATATAATCCAAACAATGATAAAAACGTAGATACATATAAAACATCTATAATCTGACAAAATATTTTTCTGGAAATACTTAACATTTTAAAGACATCGTCAAAAGTCTGAAATTCACAATTGAAAAAAATTTATCGATAAAAATTTATAAATATTATATATATATATTGTCATAAATTATGACTCATAAATTATGACTCATAATTTATGACATATTTTAAACATAATTATCAGATAATTTAAAAAAGATTCTTTAAATTGCATATATTGCATAAATTTTACAAAAATATGCATAATGCATAAAATATATATATATATATATATGTATATATATATATAATATTCTGACTAAACTTTTCGCAATGGAGAATTATAATGACACTTGTGACGTAATGAAACTTTAATCATTACATTTTTGTTGATATCTTTAAAGTATTTAAGTATATTTTAGAATAATTTTATCAGTTTATAAAATCATAGTTCTATATGTACTCATGTATTTTTTTTTAATCATATTTGAATTACTTTTGCGGGAATTATGACACTAATAATCTTATCCTTCATATTGATTATAATCAACAATATCTTTAATATACAGAAATTTGACCCTCACATAGAACGACAAAAACATTGTAAATAAATAGTAAATTTAATCAATAAAACATTAGCAATTATTGGTACAAAGATATGAACTTCACTTTGATATTTGTGTGTGTGTAGTAAATTATTTATGAATTACAAAACCCATCGCAAAGCACTTTTGTGACCACTCTGAGGTAACCCAAAATTGGAGTTTACAGTTATGTTATCCCATAGTTAATGCTTTTACTTTGTACTAATGGCCTGTCAATGCACCCCTAAGATGAGTGTATGAATTAACAAAAATAGAATTTAGTATTTGCTTAGTTTATGCTTTTGCCATATTTATTTAAGAAAAGTAAAAAAGTATGGGGAAAAAGATATTGAAATATCAAAAAAAGATATTGAAATTAGTGTTGTGTTTGAATAATAAAGTGTAAAAAATAATAAAAAAAATGTGAATGATGATGGTAACAGTATTGATGGTAATAGAAGTGATAGTAATAGTAGTGATAGTAATGGCGCAGCATCTGATGATTTCATAGGCGCAAAGATGAGATGAGGATATGTGCGGCTGTACCTTAAAAATTTTATAGGTCAATCGATTAGTTATCCGACCAACCAAAAGTGAGAAAAAGAGGAGTGAATCTCTCTGCATTAACTAGTATTATACTTGTATTATGCATTATACTTCCTCCCGTTTTATTTGCAGTGCCGTAATATATATACTGTTTAATGATTTTGTCACTGTTATAATGCAACTATACATACATTATATTTACAATGACATTCTCTATTCTGCACCTATTATATGAAAGACCTCCCCTGAGACCGCACATGCAATATTTTGACAATGGTTAAAGAGTTGCCGCTGATGTGTCAATCATATGCAAATATAAATACCAAAATTGAACATTATTATAACATAATATTAGTTTCATTATAGTATTTGGGATGTGAAATACTATTGTATAGATAAAGAGATGAAAATCGCTTTAAATGAGAAAACATAAATCATGAGGCATATCGCTTAAGATCAGCATCACTAAAAAAGATCAATCTGCAGTGTAATATATTGGCAGTTAATAGTTAATAATCACCGTAATCATTTATGAATGAAAAATTTGAATGAAATTAGTAATACGAATGAAGAGATATGATCAAAAAAAAGTATGAGAAAGTATTTTAACTTTCATAAGCATATATGTATGTATATATATGTATGGTATTTATGTGACACGATAAACGATAAAAGCAACAAATAAAATTTGAAAATTATTTGCATGAAATGGTCCATTAATAATGCGTTAATTTTAGTAATAAAAAATAAAATACTATTTTAAAGAAAAAAATAAGTTTTTATCATTTTTAAAAACCTCTCTAAAATCAGTATACTAGAATTATATTAGTCACATAATGCATTAGCATTATGCTAATATGGTACTGTACCGTATCAAATTTAAAGAGTAAAATTGACATTTAACTGCACACAATAAAATAACGATCAATTGGCACTGAAGTTAGTTATTCATGTAAATCATAAGAAATGATAACCCTTTTAAAGCAATGTGCTAAACTATTAACTTGTAACTAGTAACTAGAGTTAAATGTATTTAAGCGAATGGCGTCGACCCAAATGATAATTTGATATTTCATAATGTCATATAATAAATTACCGATAAATTTGAGTGTCTTATTATTAAGTGTATTATTAGTAATGCATAAACGTAATGATTATTTGATCTTTCTTTTGAGTTACCATTTATTAGATTTCTAAAAGCATTTTATAACTTTCAAAAGGACTCTTTTTCTGCTTTAGAATCGGTTTAAAGAGTTACTATTAATTTTACTATTGACTATAGTTACTATTGATTTAAATGGATTCAATTCATCACATTGACAAACGTGAAATAATGTGAAAAATTATTTTAATATTATATTATTTTAGTTACAATTGTTGTACAATTAAAGTATGAATTGTCGAATTGAAAATGTGAATTATCAGACAATGACGATGGAAGTAACTACCAATAGTGAGTAAAAAAATCATAATCGATGCGAGAAAATTTGTATTGACTTTTGATGTCAAAGAAAGTTTCACGGATTGAGTGGAGAATTGAATGGCAAACAATACACGTTCAGGTGAGTTGTGTATTACCTTCAGGTGAGTTGTGTATTATAATCTCAACACAGGATTGGGACGACGATTTAAGAAATTTGCAGAAAAAAAATTTGAAAGCCGTGCAGAGAGAGGGCAATGTTGCTAGTTGCTAGTAGTTGCTAGTCAATGTGGAGACGTGTCAGCGCAAGAAAAGGCCGCCTCAACAAGGCTCATGATCCTGATCCTGATCCATGTGTAGAGACCTGATCAGGGTTTGAAGGAAAGTATGAGGGACGAGAGCGAGTTTTTAGCAAATTCATGATTACATCCACCCACTTCACTAACCACCACCATCACTACAATTCACTACCATCACCATTACCACAGTGGAAAAGCATTTTCAATACCCATGAAATATTGGTTTGACTCTAAATAACAAAACCTATTGTTGCAAGCCCCTTACTATTTTCGACAAGAATGACTTGAGACGTTTGGTGCTAGAAATGCCTCACTAGAACTGCCTCACTCGGGGTGGAGGATTGAAATGGCATGCCAAACATTCCCATCTCTTGTTCAACATACATACTTTCAATAGTTAAAAGCAATAGTGGTAAGGAGCGTCGAGGACAGGACAGGACAGGTTGTTTAAGGACCCCAATCACTTAAACCGATTCACAGAGACACCAATTCACTGCTTCACTAATGTCTACAAATGCCAAAATGTTCACCCCAACAAATAGAGTATTTTTAATTTATTATTAATAGCATTTTGTTCTTATATCAGCACCAAAAGAGAAATTTTACGAATGCCATAAAAGTTCCCCGACAGTGATATTGGGACTCAGTCTCATTACATGATACAAAAAGAAGCATTTTTAATATATATAACTAACATTCGTGACACTTAAAAAATAGAACCCTCGAGCCATTGACTGTTGAAATCCAATCAGCCGGCATTCCACTGCTTTTTTACTAGCTTACTAGCAAAACAGAGGGGATACTAACTTTTTGAGGCTTAAGAGGGGGTCCTCTTCTCACCCTAACATTGAAAGTAAGCACAGTCCCTCAGCAACGCCTCAAGATGAGACTCAAATGGAAGAAGAAGAAGTTGAAGAAGGTCTTGAACACTCTCACTACCAGAGCAATAGAGCATTGAGCACCCTTCTTCATAACTTAGAAAAAGAGTATGCAACTAATTGAGGAGGCTTAAGATCGGGCCTGCTTCTCGGAGGCCTCTTCGCCTTCGTTTAGCAATGGAGAGAGACTGATGTACAGGAAGAGAGCTGTCATGATGGAAGTAAAATTAATGAGACCCATGTCGTTCTGAAGGGCCCAAATGGGCGTATGAGAGTCAGTGTTACACCAACAAACCAAAGAGCACGAAATTTAACAGCCAAAAAATTCAAACATATATAATTGTACTGAGAAATCATTAATGCTAAAGAAAAGACTCTCTCTTTCTATGTCAGTCTAATACAATGAGAAAATTATATGCGGCGATAAAATTTATCTCAATCTCTCTTCTCTTTTCTTAGTCTACAACAAAGTGCGTCATAAACTTTTTTAATGGTCACTGCATCTACAGTTTCAATTGTATTCTTCAGTTATTGCAGCGTGACAAAGGCAAAGGCAGCATTACACCTCAGGACCTCCCCGACGTTTTACAGTAACAACGCACGCATTGTTGTGTCATGTTTTATAGAATCCGAGACACTAAACAGACATTGTGTGTACAGAAGAGATATCACCATGAAAAGTGTGACATCTCTCTCTTTTCACTCCCGCATTTGAAATTTGTCCGCGCAGATTTGTATATTTCTGATATGCAGAAAGAGAGAGAGAGAGAGACACACACAGAGAGAGAGGGAGTCAGAGAGAGAGAGGGAGAGAGTCAGAGAGAGAGAGAGAGAGAGAGTCATAGTGAGAGAGAGAGAGAGAGTCATAGTGAAAGAGAGAGAGAGACGATCGTAGACGGTATTTTCGTGTATAAATAGAAAACTGTGATCTTTAAACGCAGGAAGTTGTGCTCTTTCCAAAGTTTGACGCAACTGTTGCTCATCCCACAAAAACAAAGAACTACACTACTATAGTAGAAAACAGTGGAAAGTGAACATAATAAGATCGTTCACTTTGTTGCATCTGCATCTTCATTGTGATTTGGTCTATAGTGAGTTATGCAACACATGTTATTCAAAATATTT
>JAQIWM010000113.1:0-14119 GCA_034695285.1 Eniochthonius minutissimus | reverse complement strand
ATACATATGATGTACTTAAATGAAGATAAAAATGTTAATAAATATTGTGTTTATTTATAATTAAAATGAACTTAAAATACATAAAATGCAAATGCGTAAAACTGCGCATTAATATGAACTACAGTGACCCGGTATAGTGAACTCACTGTATCTAAATCATAAAGTAATTATATTTTTTTTTAATTATATTAATAATATTTGTAATAATTAAATTAATATAATTAAATTAGTAAAATATATTATCATTAATTTTATTATTTTATACAAAATTAATAACATTAACAAATGTGTTATTTTTATTATACACATTATTACGCATTTTATCAATTATTAAAAAATAAAAAATTCATCAATTACTAGTATATAATAATTTTTTATACGTAAAAAACATCCATCAAATCAATGAACGATTTGATATATATTATGCTTCTAATAACATATAAGATAAAGATCACGATTCACTTCGCATTGAAGAACATCATCCGCTAACTTTAATACTAGAGTCTAACCTCAAAGTGGTCATACATCTTAAATTTCTACTCAATTCGGTCATAAGGAAGAGGTTGGCAGTGATAAAGATAAAGAGAGAGTTCACATGAGCATTTTATCATCATACGTCTCAAAAGTGACAAAAATAACATTTTTAGGTGAAGAGAGAGAAGAGGAGAGATGAGAAAATATGTTTTTTTTCACTAAATCTAAAACATGTATTCCCAATCCTAGTAACAGAGTTTGAAAATCACGTTAAAGAACGAACTTTTAAAAAACTTATTTTCAATGGACTCTAAAAATTGTGACGAACCAAAAGAAGAGACTTAAAATTGATAAAAGTATTGACCAAAAGAATGTTCTATTATCATTGTGATCATTAAATTATTATTATATTTTATTTCTCTTCCATTGGACATGTTTCAAAAAATACCTTTCAAATTCAACAATGAAAATTCAACAATGAAATTTCATTACTTCTCTTCAATTCTGTCTCTTTATTGATAAATAATATGTCCAAAAATTTGAAATATGATATATCATTTGTAATTGTAATTGATTAATGATCTTCAGTCACACGGAACTTTTTAGTCAATGGGCTTTATATCGTAGAACTTATACATCTATAGATAGTAATTTTATATCCAAAAAACAGAAATGAAAATAGTGAAAGAAAATAATAAATCTCTGTATTAATTTTAAAATAATTCATTTATAATCAAATGCTTCATTGAGTCTAAACTTTTTAAATAACGTATGTGCATATGACATATTTAGAGATACTTTTAACTATACAATTAATGTCCTATTACTTTAAACAATTAATCAAAATGTAATTAAAATTGGAATATAAATAAAAATCAAAATTGTATTAATGTATGATAATTTATAACTAATAATATATATATAATTATTTTGATATTAGTATTACCCCATTTAATAAAATAATTCCTTTCTGTTAACTAAGTCCACTATTATGCAACATCTCAGAAAATGGCTATTAAATTATTAGTTCCTCAGAGGATTTATTCGATAAAATCCGGTATAAACATTATGCATTAATATTAATTAATAATAAGTTACCATTGTTAATAAATTAGTGCATTTATGAATTTATTTAAATTTTAAAAACTCAAATTATAACTGTATTTTGTTTTACTGAAAATCTGGACATTGATTTACTTTCACATATCATAGTATATTATTTTATGGTATTGTACTCGAATGTAAAAAGTCTTATGTATCCTATTTTTATCCATCGGATTAAAATATATCCTTTTTTTAGATTCCGGTGATACTTTTAGAAATGTCTATTTTTAGGGAAAAAAGTATATAAGAGTTATGAAGAATCCCCTGCTAACAATGATAAAATACACTTTCAAATACTAGTATCCTACTTTTTTATATTTGATATTATTACTATTGTCATCTTTTTATTTATTTTATAACTTTTATTATACTCCAATTGCATCCACATCTTTTGCTTCTATCCCCAACTACTTCCACATGACGTATTTTCCCCGTGATTATGCAGTTGTGTTGCAGTACATTAGTTGTCAGTTAACGGCAAAGATAAGAGTTAAAGAATACGAATAATGCTATAGTATGCAGTATCAATATGATTGAAAAAGAGTAAAAAGGATGAAGATGCGAATGAAGAGATAAACAGCATCTTACAACTTTAATGTTAAATTTTTTAGGAATAAAACACATTTTAAAAACGATGTCCAAAAATATCAAATAATCCTCTACTAGGTACTGATCAATTGATGTATTTTGACATGATACAAGTTAATGTAAAAATGAATCTAGAAACTAGCGATAGTGAATGCTATTCGTCAAATAGTTAAGGAGTTGTTTAAAGTTAGAATCTAAAGTTTTCTATTGCGCAATGGTTATAAATATCTTTAGAGTTTCCGGCACTTTTGATCGAATAATATTGAATAATATGAAGTAAAAAGCTATAGTATATGGTTGTAGTATAGAGTAATACATGAGTATTGTAGCATTGTAACATGGCATCCTGTGTAATATGATAACTCATTTTTCCGTGTCGTAGTTTCTGTCTCGCATCAGTGCCCATTTTTTATATTGTGATATTTGCATTTATTTTAAACTTCAGACATGTCTTATGTCAGTATTTTAGTTCCATGTAAGTGTATGTGTATGTGTATCTCTATTACTCCATTACTATAAAATAGGGCCAATAGTGATTGCACAATTATTTGCGTATACTGTTACGAGTCAACCATTGTGCAATGAGCAAATGTATTATCGTAAGACTAATGCAATTTAATGGCTCACCGAAGGACCAATTTTAGCATATATTATCCTCTTCAATCTTATTATAGTGACGTACATATACTCAATTTAGTATTGCATTATACAACAATATTCTATAGTATTAAATGGTCAAAGTTTAGATACACTTAACAATAAACATGAAAAATTCATTATGAAAATTATTTTTATTGAGAAATAAAACACTTATAATATAATAGAAAAGAAATAAATATTGATGTGTATACTGTTTAATGATAAAAAAGTTAATCTGATTTTATAAATACTCAACAATACTCAACAATACTCAACAATATTCAACAATATTCAACAATATCCAACAATACAATTACAAAAGTCATTTTCTGTTATCGCCGGAAGAAAATTGTAATCATGTTAATGTAGAATTTCGCGCCAATCAATTAATAAGACACATGCACTATTTTTAAGAGATCTGAACTCAGCAATTGTTTAGTTCTTTAGCACTTCACTCCCAATTATTCCCATGATAATCATTACTAAAATATATATATCACTACCTTTTGTGTATTAATTTAAGCACAATTAGACACATAAACAAAATCATTTAGTTGAAATAAACTGCAATGACAGCATTAGTGGAAGTATTGTTAATTATGTCTATAATATAGTGAACATTTAATTATTTAAGGATTAGAGTAATTTTTTACTATTAAAAGTGTTTACCAGTGTTTGAAAAATGAAACAATTCAATAAAATATTTTTGGCCTCACACATCAATATAGATTAGTTATTTGTTTTAATGATTAAATAATTATATTCAATATTATATCATTATATTTGTAGCATATATTAATTGAAAAATTAATTAATAAAATGTTTTAATTTAATTAATAATTGAAAAGCTATAGTTTTTGGCCGAATAAATTCATAAATATATAAATAGTGAAATTCTTATTTTTACTGAGGTTAACACCGCAAATGCTTTTACGAAGAATTAGGTTTTCACTATCATTTAACCTGTGATAGGAATAATTCCCTCAGGATACTATAGATCATATCAAATATCCTATATTAATATTTTATGTTTATATAATCAATCAATATATGTTTTGGTAAAAGACCAATCACTTAATCCAATAATAATAGTATTGAAAAATTAGTGAAAAAACTATTTGAAGTTCTATTTGAAGTTGAAGTTGAAGTTAGTATTTAATTAAATTACATACTAACACAGGGATTGGAGATAATTATTAATGCGGTGTCGTGTTTCATCATTTAAATCAGTTTTTCACTTTCAGTTTCACTGTGAGTTTCACTGTGAGTTTAAGCATTAAGACGTTCGATTTCTCTTTTTTTTCTCTTCACTCTAAAGTAAGCGAATACTACTACTACTAGTACTAGTATTATTTTAGTACAAAATGGAGTTAAGGAATAAATTGGACGACCCAAATATATTCGCTTCACAGCGATTGTCTGTATTATATTATACTAGTGACTGACTAAAACTAAAAAAAAATAATAAAATAAAGCTAAAGAACTAAAAGCAAATTCCTATCATCATCACGCAGCGAATTTTGTGATTATATTCCCTCCCAATGGGGGGATGATGACGATTTTGATTAAACTAATGTATTATGGCATAGTATTGTATGTTATGTATTGTTATGTTATAATAAAAAACAAAAACAATGGCATTTTTTGTGTGCATTGTTATTTTTTAATTTTTTTTAATTATTAATTATTAATTATTAATTTAAAGAAAAATATTTTATTTGCAGCACTTTTAGAATTATATAATTAGATTGACACTATTAGTGTACGAAATAAGGCATTTATTAGAATTGAAAATGGGTTTTAGTTTCATTATTTTGTCCATTAACTTATTTGTAAAATAGAAAAAAATTATATTAAAAGTTAAATATTTATTTATGTATTAATACTCTTCTGAGGCATAAATATATTAATACAAAAATGTAAGATCAATTGAATCGATAAGTTTTGTATAAAGAGAAATAGGGTATTGAGGGAACTGTTGACATTATTAATAGCAAATAAATCTTACGCGTGAGCCATTTTGTCATATTCATATTCATATTTTGCCGTTTCTCATATTGCCCTATTTTTACATTTGTATCGGAGATGCACATCGCCCGATATGTCCGAGAGGGGTTTACTAGTTTTAACTAAACCACCTAACTTCGTTTCTATTTTTTTGTGTTTAGACTAGTGTAGTTTTAGATTTTGTTTTAGATTTTCTGTTAGAGGTTCAACTAGTTCACCCCAACTGGTTGACCCCAACTGGCTGACCCCAACTGGTTGACCCCAACTGGTTGACCCTACCCCTTGGGGCATCTCTGTGTACTAGTGATGAGCTTTAAGGTAAATATTTTCCGTTTTCGTATCGTTTTCGCTAATAATTTTTTTAAAATTTGGCAAAAACCGCCTTTCGGAATTCCGTTTCCACGGAACGGAATTCCAAAGCTCATCACTACTGTGTGCATTACTATTTCGTTAATTTTAATAATAATGATAAAATGTAATGTAAATAATATACATATATTTTAAAATAAAAATAACAATTTTTAATAAAAATTTTTAATACTAATAACAAACGAAAATTTACTATTGACAATAATTAGTATCGCAAAATAAGTTTATATTTATTTAATTTTTTAAAATTATATATATATATTTTGCAACTATTATTTCTAAAATAGTAAAATACACAATCCTTTCAAAGGGTCTATTTATTTATTATTTTTTCATTTTATTTCATGGTAAAATGGAAATTTGTAAACTGGGAAATGGTCACAAAATTCATATTCAAAGATTTTTTTAAGTCACATATGTACACAAAAATACATATATAAATACATATATAAATAACCTAAAAAAATCAATAAAACACTCGTGACCATAGTCGGACATAAATATTCAATTGAATTGTGACTGATTTTTTGGTCGATATTTTTTTCAGTTCAAAAATTCTGCATTACTCAAGAATCAAATCGGAGCTCAGAATACAATTCTTTAACTGAAAGTACACGTATATTTTAGTATTACACTTGAAAATGTGTGTGACAAATACATATTTATATACATTTTTTATCATAAAATATGGTGTGTCAAAGAGTTTCTTAAGTATTAAATTCACACATATTATTACAGAATTTTTTCAGAGAAATCATTGCGAATAAAGAATGAAGAAATATAAAAAATAACTTTAATAATAACATTAAATAATAACTTTAAAATATTTAATAATGTTTAACTAACGAATATACAGTACATATATCATTATATTTCTACTCTTATTAATAACAATTACATTGTAGTATTTTGAAAAATAAAATTATTCTTTTGTTACTTTTAAAAGAGAAAATTGTATTACTATTTAAGAAGAGTATTCTCTAACAAACAAACTCAAGAACCGCACTTCCGTAGTGAACAATTTATAGTTAAATGAATATTTTACGTAATACATAATTCATTAACATATAGTTCTTATGTATACATAGTTTAAAAATACAAAATCTTAATGTTTATTAAAGCTATAAAGTCATAGTAAAAATATTTTGTAGTGTCTACAACAATACATTACAATACAACAATACATTAATTTTAATAAAGTTGAATTGAATAAAGAGTTTTCAGTCATTTAATTGAGTACATGTGTATGTACATGTGCATGTATATGTATAATGAATTGACTTAAATTTTAATACTTTAAATCTCGCGCTACAACAATGAAATTATGCATTTTGTTGTAATTATATTATTGTTGTTAATATTGTAGATAAATGTTCGATAAATAATTAATAACTAAAGTGTAATTGTAAATAAAATCAAGACAAAACTAGTAAAAAGTAGTTATTAGTAGTATATTAAATTTATTTAGTAATTTTTAGTTATGTTAATGTTTAAAAATAAAATAAAATTTAGCAAAAATTTATTAACCACAATTTCATTGTGGGAACATGAATAATGCAATTTTAGAGTATACACATGTTATATACATAATGCAAACGATTGGTGAGTTTAAAACTCCATTGTTGTGATTGATTGCCTCAAAGATGCGGGTCACACACCTTTTGACGGGAAAATCTGCATCTGGATGAGTGCTTTTTACTTTTATATTTTTTTTAAAAGCATTTTCTTCATTATTATTATTATTATTATTATTATTATTATTATTATTATTACTATACAATGAGAGAGTTAAATTTTTTGCATTCACACGTTACCCTTTTACTTTCCATTATTTTATCTTTCGCGTCATAACACTGAAACATAATGCGTAACTTTATACAAGTGATTGATGTATGATTTAAAAAGATTGCAGATATTTCTTATTTTTTAATATATCAAAATACATGTTTACTATACTAGTATCGAACAAACAAACTAATTCTAATAATAGTAATGGTGTATTTTTGTAAAAAAATAAATATATAATTTATTCCTTAATGTTCTATTAGTAAATAAATAAGTAAAAGCACATCTAAAATAGGTTTGGCACAAATGCCATTATAATATTTAAATCACTAGAGTCTAATGGATATGCCATTAAATAATAGTATGAATCACTAGTATTGAGTAACATGCTGAGAACTTTTAGAGATACGTAACAACACTATAAACATCTTAAAACTATTATCTTAACACATCTTTGGCTATTTTTAGCATCAAATAAATATGCTTTTAAATAAATTAAGTAAAATACGTGTTTATAGTGTTACTAGTAATGCAATCACTGTTAAAACGTGTCATTTAATTTAATATTCACAAAATTTTAATTATTTGTAAAACTTTCAAATTACTTTTGCAATTAATTTAAATAAACTTTTAATTTTATTGAAAATAATTTAAATAAATTTTACTTTTAATTATATTTTTTATTAACACGTTAATTATTAGTCTTTTAATTATACATCTAAAAAATTATTTATAATAAATACATGTGATAAATTCACTTGCAAAGTGCTATGATAGTTAATGTGTTACATTTCATAGTTCATTATCTGTTTCAATGACTTTTAATACTGCTTCAAAAATATGCCACTGACACGTGCAAATTAAATGAATTACTACACGATGCAGAAGTAACTACACTCTAAATCAATGTACAGAATTAGACACTTTAATCATTGACATAAACTTATAACATACATGTCAGTTCCGTTTTTATTTACTCTAATAAATTATAAAAATGTGTACATCAAAATGGACTATACATAAAAATAACTTTATCTTATAGCGTTATTATTAAAAATTTATTGTAAATCAAAACGGATGTAAATAAAAATGGAACTAACTTGTTTATCTTTTAAATGTGTTTAATATGTTTATCATAGGCATTGATGTGTAACTATCTGTACATGATCGAAATAGAATTCAAGTTAATATTATATAACAAAATTATAGCTAAAATCATTGACATAAACATAGTAATGATGTTTAATTCTATATTCATTAATATTTAATTATTAAATAGAATACAAATAATACTTTTATATTTTTTTAAAATGTTTGCGAAAGTCAATTATTCAATAATATATTTTAACTGTAATTATATTAACTGTAATATTTTAACTGTAATTTCCATAATGCGCAATGTGCACATGTTATTGTTACTTTTATTAAAAAAAAATTACTGATAAATCACAAATATGACTTTAAATATATCACTCAAAATGCACATTTACACGTTTCAAAGAAAGAAAAATGCGTGAATGTAATGTAAGAAAGTGTC
Organism: Eniochthonius minutissimus; assembly: GCA_034695285.1. Classification (NCBI taxonomy): domain Eukaryota; kingdom Metazoa; phylum Arthropoda; class Arachnida; order Sarcoptiformes; family Eniochthoniidae; genus Eniochthonius; species Eniochthonius minutissimus. The sequence continues at coordinate 5,616 of JAQIWM010000113.1, read as the reverse complement.
ATTTGGGGAGAGAAATGCATCTTTGAGACTCTTATCGCATTATTACGAAATAAACTTTCAGAAGGTCAACCAAAAAATTTTATAATAACTTATTACTAGTAAGACACAGGGAAAAGTAAAGAGAATTTTTTATTTTCAATCGTTGAGAAAACTTACTACTTATTAGTCATTATTAGTGACATTTATAAAAATTTTTTAGGAAAATAGTATTTCATTTTACTCTATGAATAGTATCACAGGTAACAATGTCTATTTTGCAGAACACTGTATCATTTTTAATATAAACTATAGCATGATAGAAAATTTGTATTAAAAATATACTATTGATAATGATAAAAAATAATTTATATATTTTTTCTTTCATTTCAATCTTTTTTTTCTTACATATGCAAATTGCATATAAATATACTTCCGAAAGTGAAAAGATTTATTCTCTATTAAAAATTAAACTTAAAAAACATATGCTGCAAAAATAGTGAATTAAATTTTGTGCAAAGAATTAAAATACAAAATAATTTACATTTAAAATTTATAAAATTTTATTTTTATTGCAAATTACAAATATATTCAATGTCTAAAATATGAAAAAATAATAAAAAGAAATTGCAATATCATTATTATTATTCTATTGTCATGCATTAATACTAAATTTTAGTTAAATCAAAATTAAATGCTAAATATAATCAAAATTATTCTCTAAATTATAATCGATCACTAACAATAGTAAATGTCAATACATAGAAAATGAAAATATAAATGGAATTATCATGAAAAAAAACTTTTATAAGTAAATGCTCAAAATATAATTATTAAATTCATCAAATTAATTAAGTTTTAAATATCCAAAAAAGGGATTAATAAATAGTTAATTGATTAGTATTTTAATCATTGATACAAATCAACAATTAAAATACTTTTATATTTTGTGAATATTGTTAGGATCGGGAACTATTACAATTTCTTCCTCAATATTCTCAACGAACTCATACTCTTTATTTAATATTTGCATCGCATCTTTGTCATCATTGCCTTTATCCTGATCCTTAATTACTTTCATCATATTGTTTATACCATCAGTAAGATCATGAATCGCGCGTTCGATACTATTCAATTTACATGTAAAATTATGCTTAATATGATTGCCATTTTCAATCACTTTAATATTTTCCTCCTGTAATTGGACCATTTTTTCAATTAATGCATTCTGTTGAATTAATATATTTTGATTCTCTGTTTTCATAGTCTCCACCGATGCGCAAACATTAGCCAACAATTGCTTAATATCGGTATTGTCATCTCTGATATTTTTCTTTAAATTAACCATTGCTACATAAGTATGTTGGGAATTGGCGCCAATGGAAGCAGCGGCACTTCCGATGTGATTCAACGCCATATACAACTGTCCATTTGTACTGAGTTTGTTCGATATTTCCAATAGTTTTTGTCCATTGTTCTTTTCAGTTTCAACAATGTCATTGAGCATGAAATTAGAGACAAAATTTGCTAAACCATCGTTTGAGGCTAATGACGATGGATTTACCATTGAGAGACGTCTCAATTGTTGCATGTAATCTCGAGCGAGTGTATAAAACACACCACCAAAGTTCACGCGATCATAGACCATTACGCGCGTGCATTCTTTTAGTGAAAACATCAATCGGCGATTGCATCGGTTACAATTACCGGTGCGGCTCATGCTATCCCATTGATTAATACCGCATTTATTGCATTCGCAAAGGTCAGGGAATACGTTACGAACTTTGACACGATCAATGTGATAATCGGTTTGACCTCCGCACGCACAAATGTATTTATTTTCAGAGGACATTATTGATTATAAACACAAATAAATAATAATTCACTTATAAATGATAAAGTTAAAGTTTAGAATTATAAAGTGAAAATTGCAATATTTTTTAAAGAAATTTTTATTATTATTATTAAAATTGAATGTAATTTTTCAGTTTTTTCACTTATAATGAGAATGACACCCTAACACTTTGAGTCATTTGACACTAGTGAACAGTGATAACTTTCTTATGGTCTGATTTGTTCAAAACCTTGTTTTGTATTGACCTATGATAGGATGACCTTCATTCATATCAAAACAGGACTTTAATACTAATAAATAATTCTCAAATGGATTAATTTGAACTAAAAATTCCATTACAGGCCAAAGGGGAAATATGCATTATCGGCAGAGAGTGTACTTTAATAATACCATTGTTGTTTATGAGTTAAAGTGCACGAATCGCAATCAATATTAAAGTGCATTTAAATTTTGGAAATTATTTTTTATTTTTACTAAAAATAAATTATTATTATTAATATTTCTTATAAAATATATGAATCATATGAAGTTTAAGTAAAATTTTTAACTAATAATAGTTTATTATCTTTAAATGCACTTTTTTTTTAATTTTTTTCATAATATTACATTTTATTTTAAAATTTATTTTCAAAAATATTCAATTAATAATGTAAAATTTTTATTATTTATTAATAATAAATTTTAAAGCTCAATTTATTAAAATTTTTAATAAAATATTACAACTAAAATATGATAAAAATTTAAGTCATTTGAAAATATTATATCATTGATATTATATTTTTAACACTTTTGCGTTAATAATGTCACTATCATCATAATATGACTATGACATAATAACATAATATTACTATAATATGCCAAAAATGGAATTTGTAATATTTCCTCTAAAAACGGAAATATTATTATTGTTTCATTTTATGTCTCTTTTTCTATATATATTATTCATATCAATTTATTTCCTCACATTTTTGATATTCTTTTGTATTATATCACTGCATAAAGATTATGTTTTATCACAAAAATCACTATTGCATTATTACATTGTTGTAAACTGATATGACCTCAATTTTAAAAATATTAGAAATTCTTTCAAAAAATCAATTAAAATCTTTGCCCAAAATCTTGTAAATTATCATTTAATTAAAAAAAAATAGAATATTTATAATATTAATTGTTAATTGACAAATAACATTTAATTAATTATAAATATGTTACAAATGAATAAATTGAAAAATGAATATAAAATGTATTTAAAAAATATTTTAATTAAATTCACAATGAATTAATATTTAAAATGAAAATAAATTGTGCATAAATAAAATAATTTGACATAAACCATATTGTTTAAAATAAAGTGAATTTATTATATATAAACCGCCGTCACATTTAATTATTATTAAGATTATTTAAATAATCCCCTATACACTAGTAATTCATCATTTTGTTAATGTAATGGCATCAATTTTGAAAAAGCAATGGCATTAAACAGCATCCTTTTAACACAAATCCCACACTAACGGCTGTGTCCAGATTTTGAAAATATGAGATCAATGAATGAGAGGAGTGAGAATATTCTATAAAAGTATTCACCAAAAACTACTCAAATATGTGTATTAAAATGTAAAATTCATGATTATTATATCCTATTTCGTAATGGGAGCATAGTATTAGCATTTTTTAATATATCACCGTAAGCATGGGATTAAATGGCGCATAAATTATTTCACCTCTAAAATGAATAGCCTCAAACACACGGGAAACACACTGTGGAATACTAAATATGGCAATGATGATGCTGAAGCATTATTGCAGTTTCCTCCTCATGTTCACTTATAATAGGGGATTGGATTGTACCCGTTGCTATGGTGATTACACTAGTGGCAGGATGCCGCAAGGATCATAGTTAGTGGAAGGGCTTAACTCTTTGCAAAAAGAATTGCGAGAGATGAGCCGATTTTTGGTACTAGGCTCTGCATTGTTGATGCTCATCATAGACTAGTCCTGGAGATGCCACGTTCAGGCATTTTCAATGCAAAGATTTTTCTATCGCTTATCGCGTGATCATGAGTCTCGAGACTTAATATGGTAAAAAGGGATGAGGGATGAGGGATGAGAGATGAGGGAGAGAGAGAGAGAGAGAGAGAGAGAGAGAGAGAGTTAAAGATGAGATGGTGATGACATGGGATTGAATTTAATAATGTTAAAACGCATTCGAAAGCAAAAACTGGACATAAGTGTAGATGCCAATGGAATAAATAATAAAATTTTACAGAGTTTGAGAGTGTGTTAAAGAGATGTGAATCTCTGATGTGGACTCTGATCGTGGGTGAAGATATAGTATTATTGAGTGCGGATATTGGAGTAGAGTCACACAATATTTGGAAATACATTTTTCAACAGAAACAAATTTTGAGGACACGCGTCAAAAGGGATTTTTTGAAAATGCGATTTTTATTACTATTATCGTTGAGTTTTTTGGCGCATCATTTAATGCGAAATAAATTTTCAAGAAAATAGTATTTCGCAATTTTTTTATCTGTCAATTTATTTTTTACTTCAAAACTATATATTATTAGTTATATTATTAGTATATATTTTTTAAATTATTAGAAATTTAATATGTCAATAGTTAGCAAATTTGAGTTTTAAAAATATAATACACAATAAACTATTGTATAACTAATTTTTAAATACACAAAACTCTGCATAACTAAATATTAGCAACACTAGTTATTTGTTGTGATGCTACTTTACGCTCAAAAACAAAAATGACACAAATTAGCTTCAGGAGAACATACTAAATGCACCTCAAAGGAGCACATCACTACTGAAGCAATACTTTTTTCTTATGTCTATACGTGAGTCTTAAATTTGATGTGCCGAACAACAATGGTAACAATAGTAATATTGTTGAAGCTACTAGTCAATTTTTGTCTTATTTTTGGATCCCTTTTGTGTTCATCTCCTTTCAGCATCCGATTCACTTCTCCATCACTACTCTGTGGTACAACACTGTTCCCGAACAAAATTCTCATGGGATTTGGGTATTGGAGAGTTATTTGTTCAATACATACCGTATGTATACATGTGTCACTATGATGATGAAAATATCAAACAACACACACATGTACTTATAATAGTTATGAACCAAAGAATGAAAGGAAAAGTTTTCGGTCACAAATTTATTTCTATTATTATCAAATATATGGAAACAGACGAAACTAAATAAAAGAACATTCAATATTCTCATTTATATATAGAAATTCCCGTGGATGAGAATGTCTATAGAAAGTGAACACACTTTTACCCTTTTTTAGTTGCGTAATAAACTATTAATATCGCTCTGCGTCTGTCTGTCAGTAGGTAACTCCCAAAATCATTCACCGATATTTTTTTAATTTTGTAAATATGTCGAGAATTAAAATACGCACATTTTAAGTAAATTTGAAAAATAATCGTAAAGACGTTTGAAAGATGTTATTACAAAAATAATTTTACTTATAATTGTAACAAAAATTAAGACGGAAATTGCAATATGCTATAGACTGAGTGACACGTATTTACATATCACACTGTGACTAAAATTTTACAATTTTTGCAATAAAATTAATTTAAAAAAATAAGTTATAGTTTTACTCGAAAAGTAATAAATAAAATTAAATAAAATACTACTTTAAAATACTACTGTAAAATACTACGCAACTTTAAATACCGCGCTCTAAATTGTTATTTATTTTTATAACGCGTCTTATACATGGGAATTTCCTGTACACGTATTCATGAAT
>JAQIWM010000112.1:0-14168 GCA_034695285.1 Eniochthonius minutissimus | reverse complement strand
TAATATTTATTAATTTCGTTCAATCACAATATGTATTTTGATGTAATTATTTACAAAAAACAACACATGTGTACGAATACCAATAGTGTTTGGCCCATAGCAACCGGTATCACACCTATGATAGCAAAGTAAGAAGGCACTGTTCTAAACATTGCATTGAACAGAACCATTAAACGCCGACGTTATTAATATTAGACCTTTAACAAAAGAATCTCATTGGACAATGACATGCGCAATAATGAGTGAGATAAGTATTAAAACGGTCAAAAGCGGTTATATGATAACGATATGAATGTATGAAAATATTCAATTTCATAATAAATTATTATTAAAACATTAATCAAAATCATAATTATTTTAAAACATTTTAATAATAAACTCAATTATTCAATTATAAGTAAATAGATATTGAAACACCAATAAAATGCGTCCGATGTGAGTATTAATTTAGAATTTTCAATATTTTTATATTAAATAATGCATTATTATGATTCATAATTTATGAATCATGATCATTTCAGACGTCCGAAAACGACACCATTGAGTTCAAAAAAAGGTCCTCCGACAAAACCAAAACCATCGAATTATAACAAAGATAACAAAGATCCCGTTGAAGTGTATTGTCGGTTAAGACCATTGACCAGTTATGGGGATGTGATTGTAGTGAAGCGATTAAACCATGAAATGGTTAATATCACATCTCCAAATGGTGAACGAAATGCAAATTATAAATTTAAGTATGTCTTTGAAGAGGACACAACACAAAAGGATTTATTTGATCGCGTCGCGTTTCCTTTGGTCGAGGATCTGATCGGAGGGAAAAACGGTATGCATATATAATGATGTTTTATTGATATTTCTAACATTTTATCAATTTTAAGGTCTCCTTTTCACATACGGCATTACATCCTCAGGAAAGACGTACACACTCACCGGAAGTGCCCAAAACAGTGGTATATTACCACGATGTTTGGATTCCATTTTCAACACAATTGATAACATGCAGAGCCGTAAATACGTGTTCAAATCCGACGGTCAAAATTTCTTTGAAATTCAATCCTCACCCGACGCTCTATTGGAATGGCAAAAGGAGAAAAGTGCTCCCAAAACCCCCGTGTCGATTCCGTTTGCTTTTCGCACCCCTAAAAGCAAAAAGAAGGACAACGGTGACGATAATTGGGATTTACGAATTAAGGATCCGTCCAAAATTGAGAGGATAAACGCTGAAAATCATTACGCTGTGTTTGTGTCTTATGTCGAGATTTATAACAATTATATATATGATCTTTTGGACGATTCTTTTGACACAATTAAACCTCAGTCCAAAGTTCTTCGTGAAGACAGTCGAAAGCGTGTTTTTGTTTTTGGAGGGACTGAAATCGAAGTGAAGAATGCTGAAGATGCATTTGCATTGTTTATCAAAGGAGTGAAGAGACGTCGAATCGCACACACGAATCTTAACACAGAATCGAGCCGATCGCACAGTGTTTTCACCATAAGACTGGTTCAGGCTCCTCTCGATTCAACCGGTGCTGAGATTATTCAGGATCCGCGGTTTATCACTGTGAGTCAACTGTCATTAGTTGATTTGGCAGGAAGTGAACGAACATACCGAACACAGAACATTGGAGACAGACTGAGAGAGGCCGGAAATATCAACAATTCTCTCATGTCTCTTCGCACGTGCATTGAGATATTGCGCGAGAATCAACTTTATAGCACCAATAAAGTGGTTCCATATCGAGATAATAAATTGACGCATCTTTTTAAAAGTTATTTTGAGGGCGAAGGGAGAGTTCGAATGATAATATGTGTCAATCCCGGAGCTGAAGAGTACGATGAGACACTCGTGAGTGTGACTCTTTTAATAAATTGATTAATATTAAGAGTTTTTTACTTTCAGCATGTGATGAAATTTGCTGAACTGTCTCAGGATATAATGATCACCCGTGGTGCTGAAGTGCCACAATATCGGTTCAATCGTAACACAGCATCAGTTTATGTCGAACCATTCGGTGGTATCGATATGGCGACTTTAACATTATTTGGTCCGCCGTTTCCGAATGCACATGTAAATCATATGCTGTGATAAATGATTATATGATTATATAATTTATTTATTTATTTCCATTCTTAAGCTCGAAGATCCGGAGGATAATAAAGTGTTCCCCGAATGGATTGAATGTCTCGAATTAAGAAAACGAAATCGTGAACAAAAAGTTAAACAATTGAAAGAATACCGTGAGTATTTCAAATCTCTATTTTTAGGAAACTCTAATTATAATGACATGTTTTATTTTATAAAATACAACAGAATTAGAATTTAGAAACAGAATCGCAGAAATGGAACGTGAAAATGTTGGACTCAAACACCAAATGGAATCACTGAAGACTGATTTAGAGGGGAGAGAGTATCAAATGAAGAACTTTGAAGCAAAATGCACTCAATCGGAGAGAAACGGTGAGGTTCACGTTAAAAAGATCGGGGATTTGGAACGGAAATCACGAACGATGGAACATGAATTGGATGTAAAAGAAAGAATCATCAATGATTTTGAAATGGAAAGAGAACGATGGAGACTTAAAATGAAAGAAAAGATTGATTCAGAACGTGAGCGGTTCAGACGCATCTTCGAACGTGTTTTGGCGGAAAAACAGGCACAGTTGGAGCGTGAGCAGTGCTTGACTCAAGAGAAGATGCATCTCGTGAGGGAAATACTAAACGCTGATAATACGAATTGGGAATTCCTTAAAGAAAATCGTGAAAGTTTTTTTCCGGGTCAAGGGACTGCACCTCCATCAGCTCCCGGCGGAAGTCAATCGTCCACACCTCACACTGTTCAAGCATCACAATTTTTAAAGCGTAAATCCGAATATGATTTGGCCAATTATGGTTCTGCAGCAACGGGAACACCTCAAACTTATAGTATGGGTCCGGGAGGAGAGGGGACTCCGCATAATCCTCCTCCGGTTGTGAATCCACGACACAGACGCTCACTTTCGACCGGAAATGAGAAATGGATTGATCATCGACCTCAGGGAACAATTGATTTGGGAACTGTTATGCAGCCGAAGATCAAAAATAAAAAATCAGTTTCAAATCTGAAAGCGTCCGATATATTGAAAGACGCTTCAAAATATGCATTGACACATCATGAGGCAATTTCCACGGGAGATATTGAGACACATGTATACAAAGGAGAGGTGATCCCATCGAGTAGTGGAGGGGCACAGGTCATCTTCAACGATATCGAGACTTTGAAACAGGGATCACCCTCCATAAGGTGAGGGTTCATGTAAACATGTGATTAATATTAATTTATAAATTGTACAGAAAACGAACAGTGAGTGAGTCTCGTGTTTTGACATCACAGCACGCGCCAAATCAAGTGTTGGTCCAAACTGAGGTCGGAATACATGGTCCTAACAATAACCACACAAAGTATGTGTTTTACAGTAAAGCCGTTTTACTCATATTATTTTAGTAAATTTGTAATTTAATTCTCTCATTTACAGGCGGAGCCGTCGCTAATTTTGGGCCTAAATTTTCTATCCTTTTGTATTTCGGTGAAAAATTTTTAAATGTTTATTTTCATAAAATTATATCGAATTTTATGCTTTTTTATGCATTTATATAAAACTATGGATTTAAAATTATATTTTTCTCTTTACATTTTCATTAAAAATTCAAACACTTTCTGTTTTCATTTTAATCATTTCATTTTGATACAGTTTTGAATTTAATTGTATTTAATTGTATTTAATTACTATGCAATGATTATATAAAACATTTTTACATATATTGAAACAGTTTCGATGATAAACATTGAGTTAAGTGTAAAATGAATTTTATTTTTCTGTATATTTATTATTTGATGCGTGCATATGCATAAATTGATTAATTGTTTATTACAATTATAAAATTATTTTAAAAAAAATAAAAATAATAAAATCGTCGACTTTTATGTTATTTATGAATACACCTTTTTAATGACTGAAAAGGTCCATACATATGCGTACAATTGAAACATCGTTTCATCATTCACGTGATTCTTAAATTGTCATTCTTTAATTGTCACATAAAAAACAAATGCCAAAAGTGCGTCGAAGTCGTGGTAAACCACCTCCTGAAGGATGGGAATTGATGGAACCGACACTCGAAGAATTAGAGGCGAAAATGAGAGAAGCGGAAAGTGAATCTCACGATGGAAAGAGGAGGGTCGAGTCACTTTGGCCCATATTCAAGATTCATCATCAACGATCACGATATGTTTACGATTTGTTTTACAAACGAAATGCCATTTCACGACAATTGTATGAGTATTGTCTGAAGGAAAAGATCGCGGACGCGGCATTAATTGCGAAATGGAAAAAACAGGGTATGAAATTGAGTGTTTAAATTGATTTTTTAATATGAATCAATCAATTTTTTATGTTTAATTAATTAATCATTAATGTTCCATCATTTTTTAGGATATGAAAACCTCTGTTGTTTGAGATGCATACAATCGCGTGACACTAATTTCGGTACAAATTGTATATGTCGTGTTCCGCGTGAAAAACTCGAAGAGGGAAAGTCAATTGTTGAGTGTGTCCATTGTGGTTGCAGAGGATGTTCAGGATGAGGATGTGATTTTTGAACATGAATGACACAATAACGATCATATTCATCAAAAGCATGATGCATTTTTTATTTTGAAATATTTATTTCATATTAATGGTATTATTTTAATAAAAGTTGTATTTCATGATCTAAAATATTACATTAACATATTTTGGCGATTAATAAACAGATTAATAAACAGATTAATAAACAGATTAATAAACAGATTAATAAACAGATTAATAAACAGATAATAAACAGGTTAATAAGCAGATTAATAAACAGATAATAAACAGATTAATAAGCAGATTAATAAACAGATTAATAAACAGATTAATAAACAGATTAATAAACATTTAGGACATAACAGATGACCACATTGAAAAATTGCTCAACTAATTTTTCTGCAGTATAAATGAGTGAAATACTTGAATACGTAAAGTCTGAAAAAGATACCAGATTAAAGATTAGAGAAGAGCTTGTTGAGCTTAATAAACAAAACGTTGCTACTCAAGCTAAAAAAGCTGAAGAGTTAACAGCAAACTTAATTGTTTATAATGAAGCTATAAAAATGATGGGAGATGAGATTTTTGATTTGGGGGTAGAAAACGAAGCGCTAAGAGGTAAACTTAGTGAAGTTTATGAGAAATGTTTGGGTCAATCTAAGAACAGAATAAAATTATCTTATGATGATGCGAGAAAGAAAAAGTTTATTTTAGAAACAATGAAAAGACAATCCCAAACAATGAAAGCAATATTAACGCTATGAGACCATTTATTCTTAGCTCTTCACTTTGGCATTTAGTTAATATCTTATCTATCTTTTTACTGCACGCATCTATGAACTCTGTTTTTATTTCCATTTAACATACAATGAATAGGCACATTTTGAATTGTGTTGATTATTAATAATAGGAGTTGCTCAGGATATGGTGGAAGGTTGAGTGTTGGATTTTATATTACTATTTTATATTATATTTAATTCCTTTTTCTTTTGGAATAAAAGAGAGTTTTTACTCTCATTGAAAATACAAAAATTTCATAAAAATACGTGCTAAATAAAATTTTCACCAGAACAAATATTTCTCGATTTCTTCCCTTGGTCTCTCTTGCACTTCTTTTGCAATTTGAACACATATTTCAAACAATTCTTGTTTCCTTTCGGAAACATTAGTTGACTCTGGTTTAGTTTTTAGTTTCTTCCTCTGAGACATAATCGCTAAGTTGGTCACAGCTTCCGTCGGGTCTAGACGCAACCCCAATATTGAAGGCTTAATAAATATATTTGGTGCTTGAATTAAAAGTATTTGGCTTGATACTGGTTTTCCAAACTAAACAAGAAAATTAGCAAAGTTATATGACAGTAAACTGTATGCAGAATATGTACATTGATAAAATTGACAAAGTGTTCACAATTGAAACGTCCGAGGCAGTATTTGAAAATTGGTTTTTCAACTGTGATATCAATCAACATTTCAATGTCTGTTCGTGGACGTGACTCCACATTTCCACGTACAACTCGAATATCATCATTTCCTAAATTATACATGAATATGGATCAATACGAATTTCAAAGCATGAAATGATCTTCAGCAATTCACCTGCAACAGTTCTCAAGTTGTCTCTAGTTACAGCTCCGTTAAACCATTTCGCCATGTTTAGAGGTCCAACTTTTTCAGAACAATTCGCTGGATTCAAATGAACCACCTGGCCGTTGTTCACATAAAGGGCCCAATGGCTGTAGCTTCCTCTGTTGAACTCAATTCTGTCCGCATAACAGTAGTTACTTAAATGGCTTGAACTGTATTTATGCCAATCTTCTTCACTACTTCTTTGGACTGCGGACTCAGAATTTCCCATGATTGTAGGAATGTAATGTAAATGGATGTCTCTCTCTCTCTCTCTCTCTCTCTCTCTCTGCTTTTATGCAACTGTGACTAATACGACTAATAGTCAACATCCAAACCTTTTATTTATTTTCTAACAAACCCCTATAAGGTAACGTATCAGCTTATAACCGTGCAAGACTAGTTGACCTTGTTGAGTGTCTGTACTACTACTTGGAGAGATATGATATTGCATATCTTACTAAGTAAAGTAATACATGTACGTATATGTGTACGTACAGTTAACCAAAACGAGTTGTGGCCGGATTAGGGATTTAAATGTTTTAAAACATAATTTAAAACATTTTACAAAAATTTTTGAAGAAATATTCTTAAAATTTTAAATATTTCATAATTTAATGAAAAAAATTGATGATTAGACAATTATTCGTGCAAAAATAGCGGTCGACTGATTTAATGTCAGAGTATATCAAAGTTTAAGACTATACGACTGAGCAATTCAATTTTAATAATAATTTTGGACAGACTTTTGTTAAGTATATAATGATTAAATAAAATTCTTAATTATATTAATAATAAAGAAAGAAATTATGAATTTAGTATTACTATGTATAAAATTACAAAATATTCTAAAATATTTAAGATAAATGTTAGAAATTGTTAAAAGTGTTAGAATTTTAAAGATATCAAATGAAATTTAATGATAATCACTCTTTTTGACCATTCGCACTCAAAATCGGATGTGAATTTATATAAATCTCTATAAATCTGAAAATTCATTTTTATGACTTTAAATTAATCAATTGGTGTTTTAAAAAGAAATATATATCATGAAAACATTTTAAAACACAAAAAAATGTTTTAAAACACCAAAAATTGTTTTAAAACATTTTCCAAAAATTGTCATTTTTTAAATCCCTATTCACTGAAATCCGCACATTTTATTTACCGTCCGCTAAACTTTTTTGTCTCTATATGAATGACACTGAGACTCAAAATAAAAAGTCTGTACATAATTTATTTTGAAAATATGATGAAAGATTGAAATGTGTGTGTAATAAGTGCTAAGGTTCAATCGTGAACCTGAAAGAAGTCTCACTCCTATAAACGGAGTTAGTAGTCGTGTTGGGTTCAACTTGGATTCAACTTGTGAGAGTCATTGAGGGGTAATTTTTTCTTAAATAAAAACATATCCTGAGTTATCACATTCTATAGTTTCACCGATTTTTATCCAATAGCCACCACATGCATTTTTCCAGTCTACATAACTTGAAAGATTATTATATAAACTGTGATCAATACACCTTCTTCTACAACCATGCATTGCCGATTCTAAACACATAACTTGGATTTGAGTGTTTACTTTGCAAGCGGTATTGACAATTTTAAAATCAGCACAGTAAGTAGAATATGTTTTATTCTTTAGGTCATGATTTGTTAAAGGACGAATAAGAGTATGTTTCTGTGGACAAGATAACAAGACCGGAGCTGGTAGAATGAACAAGAGCAGTAAGAGGTTGTATGCGTACATCATTTTTGCATAGTTTGTGAGTGTAATCTTTCATTATCTTACTCTAAACATGATTATTGATGGTTTTAGAGATACGATTGAAGTACGAGCTCGTACGCCCCAGAAAGTTTAACATTATGTCTATGGGAAATCGGTTTTTGAGAAAATTGGGTATTTTGTTGGATTTTTTTGACATTTAGTATCAAAATATTGAGGTTTAGCGGCAAAGTTGTGGAATTTCTTATGTTTGGTGTTGAATTTTTGGAGGATCGTAGACTCGTACTTTGTTAAGCCACACAACCGTCCATTATACACTACTATCGATTGACATAAAAAAATTTAAATACTATGAGGTTTTCATAGAATTTTTAAGCCTTATAAATGCATTTTTCAGATTTTCAACAATTAATAACTCATTCTTCGGTACACGAATTTAACTTTTCTTCTGCTAAAGTATACAACTTTTTGATATTAAGAAATGTGCAAAATTTCAAAACTCTAGTCTAAGAATAAATGTCTCGGACTGAAAGGGTTAAGTGTAAGTCAAATGTTTTAATAATAATTCATATTTGGATTTAAATTATTTTGTATATTTGAAATGTAAATCTAATGATGAAAATACAAGAATCATGAATCAATGATGATTATTCTTTCACTTCGTTGGATGTCTGAATGTAGACTATAGTTTATTTTAACAAATATCACTTCTGTTTATTAATAATAATTTGATCTCCTCAGCTCCGTCAATATCGTATTGTTGGTAGCATAAAAACAGACGCGTTAATGTTGTTATTCACTAAATTTTTAAATCTTACGCCCGATGTTTGCGAGTTATTCTCATAAATAAGAATGAATAGGACTTTAATTATAATAACAATCATCAGCCTCTTTTCAGCGTAAGATTTAATTACTTTTAAAATTATATAATTTTTTAATTAAATAATTATTTGTGTAAAATATATAGGGCGTTAATTATATTAGGCATCTATTTCGGCATTTATTATCATAGAAGCAAACCAGTTGAATGTAACGAATCGTAAGTTAATATCTTTAAAAATATTAATGATTAACGTGAATTTTATCATAGAGTACAAGAACCTCTACGAGTAAGCCAATATGGGATAGACTATGTTCAGCTAAGCACAAGAAGAATCCAAATTTCAAATATAAATTAATTTGCCGTCTCGATGAGCCGGGTTGCTGCAAACTCAACCGACCGTGCGAAGACTCATACTGCGTCCTAAATATTGTTGACCTTAATGGTAATGAATATATTTACGTTGTATCCCAGTCTATTCTTGATGGAAATCGTCCTCAGGATTGGCGTGATCAACCATCACATATAACGGCAATGGAATTTTTTTTCAAGGAGTATCCAAATTATCAGGCAAAGCAATTTAGTTTCATTGGTAGTGCATATTTTGATGGTTCAGCGAAATATAATTCATGTTCGAATATTTACTTTGGTTGTAATAAACAGCGAAGAATGAATAACGATGTTCGTGAGAAGTTTGATGAGTTAGTAATACCGAGATTAAATCAAACTTTTATTAAACGGAGGGAGTTTAGAGTTTCGGAAGCCTGTGTAAATCCGAATATTCAGAAAAATTTGAAAATTCAAACACATTGTGATTAAAATTTAATTTAAATTATCTAATAGAAGCTTAATTTTAAAATAAAGATTATGATTATTAACATTATTATATTTTATGTTAATGTTTACGGAGAGTTTGATTTTCGCATCGACCGCAAATTAATGGTTTTATTCGTACAATAATTAAAAATTAATTACAATATAAACCAAATATATCGGCCAGATAGAGAGTTGGATAGAGCGAGAAATTTTGCGGCTGCTAAGCAGAGGTTTGTTATGATTTTCAGCTTATTTTCAACCAAAAGTAATCTAAAGCAAGTGAATTTAAGGTTAAATTCAGTTTTAAAATAATTATGGGTGATGATAATTTATCGCGAGTTGGTCTATATTTTGATGAGTCAAATCGTGTTAGAATTTTAGAACCTGATGCATCACAAAAGACTTCCGATCTGAGGCGAGAGTGCCATGAATTCGTTGATTGTAAGTAATTTAACTAACTTTAGCCACGGAATCATAAAGAAAATCATAATAATTATAGAATAATAATAATAAAATTTAATTATAAGGTCTTCACGATTTTCCTTTGTCGACAATTTCACGCAAGTTATAGATAAAATATCGTTTGAAGTTGAATTTACGAAGATCAAGGTTTGATGATTAATATTATGTTATTAACAATATCTCTATAATATTTATTGATCAGGATATATTTTCAGGCAGTAGGAGCGTGGACATTCAAACTCGTTGACGACGATTGCTTCAATTAATTTTGCAATAATATGATTAGAATTTAATAAAATAATTTAAATAATATACCTGTATGCTCATTGTGCTAATGAGGCTGGAGAATACCTTTCTCGCATTAAAATATTATGTAAAATGCAGAAATATAACTTTGTAAAATATATATCAGCCAGAACTTCTTGAGGTAAATCTTATGCCTATTTTTTAATGTCATTGTATGAATTTTGCAAAATATTTCCTAAATTTAGAAATATTGGAGTTTCGCTTCATTTTGTAAAGTAAAATTTTAATAAGACTAAGGAATTAATAGAGAATGATGTAAATGAAGCTACTTTTTGGAAGAATTAAAATTGTGTTTTTTTCCACCGACGGACAGTGTTACTATATAAAAACACAAGAAGAGGCTCCTTGGGTTAAATTTGTACTTGGCAAAGATTGGTCACGCTAGGACATTAAAATATCCTCCAAAATTATTCAGTTAAATAAATACATGATGCACCTACTGGAGTATTCAAAGCTTAGAAAATTACCCCAATAAGGAAAGCTATGATGAATCAAAAGAAAAGTGTAAGGATTGGTATTGGTACAATGAAAAATGTGCACATAACTTGGACACTTGTTTAAAGCCAACTCTTTTTATCTCTATTTTGGTGTTACTATTAAACAAATTTTTTGTATATTAGTGAATTACCTAAACCTATGTACAATGTGTCGAAATCGTCTAAATATAAATTCATAAAAATATTGTTATGTATTTATATTTCTCTTTAATAACTCTATATCTCACTAACAATTACTTAAAATGCTTCTCTTAAAGGATGTTATTATTAAAATTTAAAAACAAATTGTTTTGCTATTATTAATCACTGTAATTTGAATGAGTAAAAAGGAATTCAATTTACAGATAGTAATGTCTTAGAAATAGAAATTTATAGGAATCGAAATGAAAATTTTCGTTCGAATCCGAATTAAAACAGAATAGAAATTAAAAATTCCGAAGGATCTGGAATCGTAACAGAATCCAAATGTAAAATGTAGAACAGAAACAACACTAGTTTACATTATGCTCATTTAAACTAAATAAAAAGTCAAATTCTAAGGTTTACATTATTATGAGTCAAACTAAATAATGAATCAAATTCTAGCGTTTACATTATGCTCATTTAAACTAAATAAAAATTCTAATTCTAAGATTCACATTATTATGATTTAAACTAAATAATAAACAAATTCTAACGTTTACATTATGATGATTTAAACTAAATAAAGAATCAAATTCTAAGAGTCACACAACGCACATAATACATTATGAAAGAGACCCAAAACTTGAACATTTCGTTTGACCGCATAACATAATTAATAATTTAGTGATTGCAATTAAAAAATTTAATAATATCATTCTTTTCCTGAATATTTAGAGGTAAGTTTAAGATAATAATATTAAATTAGTATAATATCGTCATTTAACTATTTATGACTAAAAATGTATGTTTCAAATTTGGAACATCCGGAAAATGTTACTTCCGGTGAGAGGAAAATTTTCAAATCTTTATAATGATAACTCATATGATACATTATTATACTAAAATTTCATTAAAATCTAAATCTATCGGACTAAATTTGCGCGTGATTTTTTTTCATAAATGTATTGATCAATATTATTTTTATAAATCTGTTTATTAATTTAAATTATTATTTCTTATATTATTGCGCGTCATAACGTCGGTAAAGTATTTAAGATGATGTATTTTGGGACTTTCGTGGGACTAAACTCTTTATTGAAAGCGTATTGAAAGTTTTTAATGAAAAATGCATTTTTTGTCATTTTTTTAATTATCACACACACAAAACATATATGCACATACACCCTCACGCAATAAGTCTTTGACTATGAGCTTATGTGAACACTTATTTAAAGGTATAGTATTTTAATATTAACCTTTTACCATTGATTGTTCCAATATTGGAACATGATATTGAAAAATTGATATAAACATAACTATGATACCACAACTGAATCATTTTTATCATGGAATTGTTTACATTATGATCATATAAACTAAACAAAGAATCAATTTCTAAGAGTCACTATACACACATAATATACGATGAAAGAGACCCAAAAGTTGAACATTTCGTTTGACCGCATAACATAATTATAACATAATTGATTATTAATAATTTAGTGATTGCAATTAAAACATTTAATAATATCATTCTTTTCCTCAATATTTAGAGGTAAGTTTAAGAAAATAATATTAAATTAGTATAATAACGTCATTTAATTATTTATGATTTAAATGTATGTTCCAAATTTGGAACATCCGGAAAATGTTACTTCCGGTGAGAGGAAAATTTTCAAATTTTGTTTATAATGATAACTCATATAATACATAATTATACTAAAATTTCATTAAAATCTATCGGACCAAATTTGTTCGGCGTGTAAAAGGTTAATGCGTCACAAAGTTTTTATTGTTGCCCTTAACCGTAACAATAATCAAATTTTAAATACTGTTTTATTATTATTTATTTAATTATTATTAATTATTAATAATTATTAATTATTATTATTATTTATTTATTTAATTTCACACAAATTTCCTAATTAATTGTTGTCATTTCAGGAGCATGCATTTTGCAGCCGAATTTTATTATTAATAAACTTTGTAATTTTATCACTAAAATAATGACACACAATTTAACATCATCGTTATCACCATCATCATCAGAAAGTACACACGTTTCTCATGAAAAATTTCATTTTTGGACTCAAAATATTAATATACCATTGTATTGGTATATTGGTTTTTTAGTATTAATCGTGATTATGGCGATGATAATTATGGGATTTGTGAATCATTATTTACGTGACAAAAAGCGCATTTCAATGAAATTATCCGATCAATGGATTAAGTGTAATAAAGTACACGGTGCTTTATTTTTTCCCGAAAATGAGTCATTCCAAGAGATGAATCTTCTTTTACAATCGGCAAAAAAATCATTGGACATATGTGTGTTGTTATTCACGAGTCGGGAATTGGAAAATATATGTATCGCTCTTAAGAATAAAAATGTACCGGTAAATGTGCGATTAATTGTTAATAATGATGTAATAATGAGTAAATATAATAATAATCAATTAAAACGTTTGAGAAAAAACGGAATTGAGATCAGATTCGGACACAAAAATCAGATAATGCATAACAAATTCGCAATTATTGATAATAAATTACTTATGACGGGATCTTTAAATTGGACAAAAAATGCATTAAATAATAATGAGGAAAATGTTATGATCACATCATTGGAGAATATCGCTGAAGATTATTTCAGTCGATTTAAATATTTGTGGCAAAGTTTTGAAGTGTAAAATTTAAATTATAATTATATATCTCTCATCATTATCATAATATATATATCATCATTATAAATTTGTAATTTAATACATAAAGACAGAGATGAGAATAGTTTTTCATTTGTAATTTGTATAAATAATTATTAATTGTAATTATCGATTCATTTTAAATAATATTTTATCTTTTTCTGTGTCGAATGACAAATTACTTTCATTCATTCAATAAATTAATTATTAATGAACAGAAATGAATAATTTAAGCATACCCCATCATTATCTGGAACATGATCCGCGATTTTCCCGATGCAGACACTGATTAAAAAGTTGAACCGTGATACCAAAACAATCAACAAATGTTTGCCTTTTTCGGTCATTTTTGTTTCAAGAGTCGGACTTTGAAATGATATTTCAAAAATTTCACGAGTGACGGTGCTAATAAATTCACTTTCACTTTCGTCTCTGGAATTTGCCATATTAAAGAGTAATACCAAAAGACAGTGTGATTCAGTTAT
>JAQIWM010000111.1:0-14168 GCA_034695285.1 Eniochthonius minutissimus | reverse complement strand
GCTAAATTACGAGAAAAATTGAGCATATTAATTACGAGTTATAAATTTTTCAAAAGTCACCCTTAACTTAAGGAAGCTTTATGCATACGGCCCAAAGTGTTTTTTTTTATAAATTTTTAACTTTAAACTTACAGTAACCTTTATTCTTCACTATATACTTAAATTGAATAAAAATTAAATGGAAAAGTATTTATTGGTAAAAACGATCAAATAAATAAACCCCCCTCCCTAAAAGCAAAAAAACACAAGGGGAAACCAAGATAATACCCCCTCGGATTTTGCGGATTTTATGAATCTTTCCCCTGAGGATCGGACCTTTTGCAAGTATTGCATATGCGAAAATTTCATTGTTGAAACTTTTACTTATGTAAGACAAAAGTTAAACTATTGAAGAGGAATTTATCAAAACTGATCAAAGGTCTCAAAACACTATAAAATTGACAAACATGAGACGAACGGTATTGCAAATGTATTATAAAATCAAAATCATGCGAAAGCCTTAATATAGGTACAGATCCGAGATTTGTCCATCGTGTAAGTCGCGTGTATACGGGTATGACACATATCAGTTCGTGTAAAATTTCAATTAAAAATGTGACTGAAAAGTGTGATTTTATATTTCGGAAACAGAAAACTCAAGTGTTAATGATGTAAATTTAATATTATGACGAAACAATCAATTTAAGCATTTGAAATTCAATTGTAAAAAAGAATTAATAATGAGGAAGAGAATTGAACATTGGCATTGGCATTGCACCTTTGGTAATGTCAATATTAATGTGACGCGAGTGAAGATATACATATTAATACGTGTGAAGAGGAAAATGTGTAAATCCCCAAATACCTCAATGAGCGTCATTTAAGTGGCATCACATTTAACATGTATATGTATATATATATATATTAATGTCCATCTTTATGCTAAAGTTGCGTCAAAACATTTTACAACGTTCTCACAATTACCTTTGACTCTTAACCATTTCCTGCGAAAATTTTTAAAAATTTTTAAACTCAAAACCATAAATTAAAGAATATGCTGAAATAATGATAAATATGTTATTATGATAATTGTATATTATTATAAGTGTCAAAATTGTATATCATTAATTATATATTATTAATAATGATAAATGACAACAACATAATTGTATATTACTTACAAGTTTGTTAGTTTCACAACATTCTCATACTGATTTAATTACACACTTAAATTTCAATAAAATAATTTATTTAATAATAAATTGAATTTCTAATAATATAATTGAATATATTTCTTATAATAAAAAGTTTATTTCATTCGAGTAAATGTCAGGTATAATCATAATAATAATCATAATAATCAATTTTATAGCTGCATAATTATAAAATATTAAACAATAAAAGAAATAATTGTAATAAAACAGCTCAATAATTATTCATTTGGCAATAGACAGTATTGAATTCAATTAATTAATTAAAATAAAAAAACATTAAAATAGCTCAATATGATTATTTAGTTAATTATATAATAATAATTGTATAATAATTGTATAATAATTGTATAGTAAAATTAATAACTATAATAATACTAATCTCATATAATTCATCATCATTCAACAAAATAATATCAATATTCTAATCTCATTATATAATAAAATTGTAATAAAAACCAAAAAAATAATTAACAATACAATTCAACAATTGAGATGTCACCTCTCATCACTTACCAGAGATTAATCAATGTCATGGCATAATTACTAATTATTAATTAATTAATTATTGAGATGATTTTTGGAGAGATGTTAATTATTGACTCAATAGGAATGGATTACCATTATCATGCACTGATGGTATGTTATTCTAAAGCATGCAATTAATTTGTTATCAATTAATTAATTATTAGTGAAAGTGCAGTAAAATTAATCACATTTATAACATAATATTAAAAATAAAAGCATAATTGTAATTTAAAGAACTAATTATTGAGGTCAACACTATGAATGCAGACACTTTTTGACACAATTTGGGAATTCATTTATCAGCGAAAAATGGATCATCAAAAGGATCAATTGTTTTGTTTCTTAAAAATATATTTCTTTCGGGAGGACTCACCTCTGTAATTGTCACGTGATTAGTCGTTTCATTATGAACATTATTCGTGTCTTTTAAATTTGTTATTTCATTATTAAAATTATTGCAATTGTTACTATTGCGGTATTCAATGGTATGGGGACGATTGGCAATTGGTGGTAAATGCGATGGCATTTGAGATTCGGGCCATGAATATGTGGACACCGGTTTATGGGGACGCGCGGGTACAGGCGGAGGATATGATGGAACAACGGGACTATCATTGTTCGAGAACGGATCCCAACTTTGAGCTTTACGATTTGTGGGCCTTCGCTGAGGATTGGGTAATGGCGGAGCGCGTGTCTCATCCCATGATTCTGCATATTTACGACCATCAAATTGATTAACGTGACGCTGATGCTGATAATTATCACAATCATCATGATCAACAGCACGTGATCTTTCATATACTATTGGGGGTCGTCGCAGAGGCACGACGGGAGATATACAATTGTCACCTCTCGGGGGTGGTCGTGGGGGTGGCGGCGGAGTTGAACATTGTGACCCCACAACACTGTGATCCGTATGATTAAAAGCACATGAAGTATGGGAAGTGTTGGTAAAGGGATTGAATGGAGAAACAACACGTGTATGATGACTTTGACTTTGTTCAATACATTCAGAATGAAATGGATTCATCGCAACAGACGATGAAGAAGCAGAAGACGAAGAACGAGACAATGAAGAATAACTGTGACTGTGACTAGTGTTTGCCAACAATGGAGAGTGCGACATGGAGTGCGGCACCACTGAATCATCACTTACATTGGCACTTAAGTTTGGGTCCAATTCTTTAAGTGTGTGTTTCTTCATCGGTTGTCTCTGCTCCTAATTTCAAACAATAATAATATAATTAATAAATTAATAATAATAATTAATTATTTAATAATAAATGTTTATCATCTTTTTAATAAAACTAAAAAAGCGTAAATAAAAAAGAACAATTTTACAGAGAATTTACAATAAAATATCCCTTATTATTAACTTAACAGAAGAAGCACTTTAACAATGGTCAATTAATAAAAAGAATGTCAATAATTATAAACATTTTTAAAAATAAATATCAATTGAGACGCTCTAAAAATATGAATAAATATAAAAAGAATAATTTGTAATTAAATAATTAAATAATTGTAATCAATTGTTAATATTAATAATGTTTAAATGCATATACTCACGGCAAAGAATTGTGTTTTCTCAACAAAAGGTTTGTTCTTTGCCAATGGATCCAATTCTGCGAATAATGGTGCTGTTGAGATACTCGCAAATGGATCATTCATTGGCACGTGTGACGGTGGTGATGAACTCCACGGCATGTCTGACACTGGAGGAGAATTGGACATTGACGAAGACAATTGTTTTTGATTATGATACATCATTCCCGATGCTGACGGTGGAGATAAACGCGATTCAGTCGCAAATGGATCTGCGAACATATTTTGTCCGTCAATAAATTCATTTTTCGATGTATTAAATGGCAAATTATTCAATGGCCAATTGTTGTTTATCGCATTCGGCTCAAAACTTTTGAAACTCCCATTAAATGATGAGCTCAATTGAGTGGTTAATTCGGGTCTTCGTGTTTTGTGTGCGGCAATAGTAACACCACCATTAAGTGAGTTGTTCAATGATCGACTCGTATTAGCTTTTGATTCCAATATTCCCGATATTCCGCTTGAGTTTTCCTCATCAGCGAATTGATCACAGAGAGAGTCAAATATTGATGAAGATATGGAAGAGATTTCAGCAAAACACGCGTAACTAATGATATGATAATTATTAATTTATTTAAATAAAGTTTTCATTACCGATCGGCTGAAGAGGTGCTGTTACTCGAACGACTTTTAGTTCCGGTTCCACCGATCGGAGGAATAATTGGCATTGGCGATGTCTCGACCTTAATGTTTGCAAATGACTGTCAAATTAAATTGTTATTAATTATTAAATCATTATATAATTAATTTAAATGTCTTTACCATTGAAGAGACATTATCATTTTGCGCAAAAGGATCAGCGATAAAAGGCGATGCTGTATTATCATTGAAAATATTCTTATTATTGCCAACACCAGTGCCTGATGATGGTTCTTCGAAATTGGCCCAATTGGTCATTTCACCCGAAGATATCGATAACGATCCAAATGAATCGGCAAAAACATCAGCATTTTCACCATTTGAATTCATCTGAAGTAATAATAAACAATTAATTACAATTAAATATATTAATTCATTTAAACCTTTTCGAGTTTCTCTTTAGATATTTGCCAATCACTCTCAAATACGCTATCAATGGGCTCAATTGAAGAGAAA
Organism: Eniochthonius minutissimus; assembly: GCA_034695285.1. Classification (NCBI taxonomy): domain Eukaryota; kingdom Metazoa; phylum Arthropoda; class Arachnida; order Sarcoptiformes; family Eniochthoniidae; genus Eniochthonius; species Eniochthonius minutissimus. The sequence continues at coordinate 9,750 of JAQIWM010000111.1, read as the reverse complement.
AAATCGTCAGAATCGAGTCGTTTCATTGATTGATTCGCTGAAGACTCTGATGGAGTTTGATCCACATTTAGATTATTTGGAGACGGTGATGGCGGAGGTCTCAAAGTGATTGACGATTCTCTTCGTGAATGTGTCTCATTGACAGTGTCCACAGTGTCAGCATCTAATGCCAATTGTTCTCTTCGCTTTTTCTCTAATGCCGCACTGAATAATTGTCCTTTAAATAAATTAAATAATAATTAATAATTAATTAATCATCATTCTCACATTACCGATCGCATTCATCACCGGAAGTGCCATTTTCTCAGTTCTTAAAGCAATGAACTGATGTCCTGTCGCGGAACTCCCAAAAACATAACCAAAAGCTCTTGAATCAGTCTCATCTCTTGAGATGAATGATATTTGTGGCACTGAATGATGAAAGAGCAGTTCCGAAGTCTCTGTATATACACAATCATTTTAATTAATAATTTATTAATATAAAATAAAATTGAGAAATAAATAATTTTTTAATAAAAAATATTATCATACAATTTTATAATATTATCATAATAAAATAGTAAAATATTATCAATAATCTCATTTCTAAACAATTATTATGTTTTTAGCAAAAGAATAATAAAAATATTTTTGTAAAAATAAAATGATACTCACGCGCGTCTCTTATCTTAATTCCATCAAATGACACATAAATGAGAACACGTCTCTTATGGCGATTAATGGCTCTTTGAAGAATCTGTGATTATAAATAATCATTAATAAACAATAATAATGATCATATGATGCATCACAATGGTTTGAGATAAGATTTATGGATAACCTTAAGTTTCTTCATCGATTCCTGACACATCTTTTCACCTCTCGATTCAGCCACAAATTCATGTCCAATTAATTTTCCTTTAAATGACACACCATCACCTGAAAATATCATATTAATTATAAACAAAATTATTAAATCATAATTATCTAATTTTACCCTCAAATTGATTAATGTCAATCTGATGCTTAATGCCATTGTCAGTCACATGATTAGATGATGATGATGATGATGATGTTGCATTTGATTCATTTGAAGCGTCCATTTGATTGCGTCGACTGAAGAATTTCTTTTTATTTTGAGCGTTTGCATTGTTTTGGTCATCAGTGGACAGTGATGCGTTTGTCATACTCATGGTATTGTTGACATTAAATTGACTCTTATATAATTGAGACAATTAAATTGAGCATCACAATGCGCACTCTGAATGTAAAACCGCCCACAGCAGTATGTGAAGACATTTTACACATGCGCTTACATTTAATAGTACATTATGCAATTGTTTATGCGCAACATAATTACAGATAATATTATACTCTATTATTGTCCACGACATAATGTGCACTAAATAATGCACTATAATTGAATGCGCATCAAGGACTGAACCATGTGTGTGCGTGGTTCAAGTGAATTAAAGATAATTTTTTATATTATTCATTTGTTAATTGATTATTTAATCTTTTGCGTAAACATAAATATCCATAAATATAAATATCATTCATGTCATTCACTTTCAACTATTTATTAATTATTAAATTTTAAAATTACATATATAATTTAAAGTAAATTTATAGCGTCATCTTTTGAAAAATAAAATATAAATAAATGCATAATTTTAAGAATATTAAAATTTAAAAAAATGCTATAAATGCATGCGTAATTTAACATAACATTAAACATAAAAATACTCATGAAAATTAGAATTTTACTTTTGCTGAAACGGAATTCCAAAAAGTAATTTTTCATTAATTCAGACGGAACTGAAAAAATATTCTTACAGTGGAGTTCACGATAACGGGTCACTGTTTTTGATATTAATGCGCAGTGAAACGCATTTGCATTTTACGAGTTTTAAGTTAATTTTAATTACAAATAAACACAATAATCATTAACATTTTATCTCCCTTTAAGTACATCATATATATTTATTTTATGTTAATAAATATTGTGTTTATTTATAATTAAAATTAACTTAAAACGCGTAAAACTAATATTCACAACAGTGACCCGGTATTGTGAACTCACTGTATATATGCAGAACGAAACAAAAAATTATTTTATTTACAGTTTGAGTGAAAAAATGTATATTTCAAACGATAGTTATTTGATATTTCATTGTTACAGTGATATGTTCATGATTGAGATACTTTTTATATTTAATTAAAGGTTTATTACTTGTTTATGAATGTCTTTAGTCTGTTTATTATATTCCCCTGTATCATGATAATAAATCGGTATTGCCTATTGAAGTATTTGCCTTTTCCTTGAATTACACACTCGTATGTGATGAACGATTGAAATTTCCGATCCTATGTCTCTACGCAGTTTCCAAAACGTAGTTTGAGACTTCTGATTTTATGACAATTTTTTTGTTTAAAAAACTTAAAAACAATAAACATTTAATGATAATGAATGAAATAACTTCAGAGAAATGTGTTTATTATTTTTATATAAATTTTGATAAATAATTGTATTAATCATATTTTAAAAGATGTTAAACTCATTTGTGAGTTAATTTTGCGTCAGTTTCTTAACAATTGCTTTTGAGCGCACTTTCTGCTGTCTCTATAATTAAACTTTCTTTGGTATTTAATGATGATCTTTTATTGCCTGCAATTTTTAATTACTTTGTTTATTGTTCATAAGAAAATGATTATTTGCTGCTGTCTTAATTTGGATATGATCACTCTTCAGCTGCTTCCTTTACTTGAAAGGAACTGTATTATGGGTTCAACTCCTGATGGTAATATCTTTGGTATTCTTAAAGATAATTTTATATAATTTAAATTTATTAAAGAATAAACATGTATTTTTTTGTTTTAATAACAGAACAAAACACAAAACTGTATCGCGTGTGCAAAAAATAAAATTTTAAAAGTGTCTTAATCATAAGAGATAGGGTTTGTACGATTACATTATTAGATAAGAATAAAATTTTATATTTAATTTATAGCAGCAAATAATTTATTATTAGTTATTGATCATGAATGCCCCAAGATTCTGGGTTATTATAGAGGAAATATGATTTTAGCTAGTTTGGCGTCCCTTAGAATTTTCAAATTTTTTAGACCTTCAGGGGGGATCAACCCCTGATGAATCCACCCTTTGGGCATTTTATGGTAACTGATCATTGTTTTAACTTTGAATATTAATATATGGAATAAAAGAAAAAAATTAAATGTTTAAATTTATTTAAAGTATGGAATTGAAATGGAAAAATAAATTACCCGTTTCTCATCTCGCGGTGACTAGATCTAGTTGCAACTCAATGATTCAAATCAATAATGCACAAGATTCGAGACCTCTTAGAGGGAGTGGTATTTATGATACCATGGTCCTCCTTACAAGGACCCCATACTAGAACTCCTTACTAGGAATACTTTTTAACTGCTAAAAAGTAATATTAATCATTGATTAATAAACAACAACATAAACATATATACCTGTGAAAGCATCAGCTGATTTTGAATAGTTTAAGAGTAATTAATTTTAATTTTAATGTTATCTGTTATGTATGAGAGTTTACGCTCATGTTGGGATTGTGATACAACCAGCTTCTTGTTAGCAGTTAAAAAGAATTTCTTGTTAGTGTTTTTGGGCAATCTTCAACAGAGTGGGGTTGAAAATTCTTATTATCGTCATGATAATAAGAATTTTCAACGGTCATTGGGGTCATCACCCCGTTTACATTGTATCTAACATTTTAGTATTTTGTAACCTCCGGGGGACTATGTCATTGTGAATCACTAATTTAAATGCGTTTAAATACAATGAAATGATACAATCGATATTCTAATTTGTTATTAACGGTTCAATTTGTATTGAAAAACAAGTATTTTGGAGTTTTTTTTGAAACCGAATTTACTTTAATCAACAAAACCAAATTTTTTTTAATTTTTCTTACAAAATTGAAAAGATTTTGAACACCATTGGAATGGAATCAGAAAAATTTAGTTTTTATTTTTATGATGAACACAAAACAATAATTGTTTAACTCAAAAATTCATTAATATGGCATTAATTTTTATATAATAGGGATAAAAGTAAAATATTAGCAAATTTTGTAATACAATATATTACGCAAACTATTTGTGGTTTTCCTATTTTCAATATCAATATTAAAAAAACTAATAATTATAAAAAAATGAGTAATATTTGATCATGTCATAAATGAGTGCACATCTCAATCATTGAATTGAATTCACACATAATACGTCACTTAAACTGTTGTATTACATAATTATTATTATGATAAATAAATAAAAATGTTTGTAAGATTTTTATAAAAGAAATCGGTTGTCATTAGAAAAAATTGGTAATAATTGAAAAAACTCAATACCTGCTGTGGTATGATAATAGGAAATGTCAAAACAGTGTATACAGAGAGAGAACAATACATTGGAATTGAGATGAATGCACTCTGAGGTCTTTAGAGCATAACAGGAACTTAAAGAAGTTACTTCAGTGAACTCAAAAATCTTGAATCTTATATAATACATAAAAAAGCATGACACAAACACATATGAATTGTATTGTTAACTCAAGAAAAATATATTATGTTAACTCACACGTCGCAAAACTCACTTTTTAGGTCAAAGTCAAAGCATCAATGCACTTCTTATATGCAATCAGTGAGTGAACTTTGATCGGGGAATTAAGAGTCAAGAGTGTCATCAGTCATTTGACTGAAGGCTAAAGGATTATCTTAATTTAGTTAACCGTAATTAGATAATTGCTTCTTTTCTCTCATGTGTTTTGTGATAACTTTAGCTGATTCTATGTCTTAAGTTCGATTTTATCATTAATGATGATTTCTTTTTGCGCATTCATCATCCCCTTAACAGGTAATTTAATTAACACATAATAATACATAACGATTTTATGTAATGCATCATTAAATTTTTAAATTTAATCATTGGTAAAATAAATTATAATATTAAATTAATAAATCATAAAGTTATTAAATTAAAGTTCTCCTTTTCTTTAGATTTTTTTTTAATAATAAAATTTTAAAATCTATTGTTTGTAATTAAGTATTACACATTAGATAAGTCTATTAATTTACGGGATTCCTGCGGAGGGGAATTTAAATTTATATGTCTAATTGTGTAATAGTAGAATATCATTTATGTTATTCTCCCAAAATACAATTTTGTAGTTATGTTAAATTTTTGTAGTTTTATAACGGTAAAAGTAAACCAACGTTATTGAAAATGCAAAATTTTTAATCGTTTACATATTTTAATTTAAATATATATTGAGTATTATTTAAAGTTAAATTGTTAAAAAATAACATATATTATTTATACGCCATATTTAATTGTTATATTAACTAATAATAAAATTTGGTAAAATTACTATGGTAGTGTAATTAATAGTCATACTATTATTATAAAAACTCAAATTATTATTTGGCAATTTAATCTAATCCTAATTTTTATTGTCACATATACACAAAAAACATTAGTTAAAGTTAACTTTAACTTAAAGTTGTTTAAATTAATCTATAAATAAATAAAAGGTCTTATTTATATCATCATAAAATAAAATTAGTTTATGTGATGTTTTATATTTAAATGATTAATTTTATACTTAATATTTTTAATATTTAATTATATTTAATTAATATTGGTTATATGTACTTATATGTGCTTATATGTTCATGAACCACACTTTACATGTACATGTTTATTGTGTATATTTTTAAAATTGGATTTAAAATAAAAGATACAATATCATTCGTAAAAGAGATTGGTATTCAGTGAGTATTCTAATTTTTATTTATAAGGGCTATAATTAGTCTTATTAAAGATGATACTATTTAATCAATTTCTTAATATTGACACTAAAAGTCATTCAACTAAAAGACTTATCTAATGTCGTAAAATAAATGTATAATTCATATATCATGTCTTAAATAAGAATAGTTATTATTTTTATAATGATATTAGTTTCTATTAATAAATGTGTATTAAAGCGTTATAATAATAAATAATCATTATATTATTTTTATTTGTTAAATAATTTGAGACCTGTCCAATTAATACGATTTCATTCCAGAGATGCCCAATGGGGGGTCAGATAGGGGTTGACTCCTACCTGGAGGTCTGAAAATACTAAGGGGGATCAAGCTAGCCAAAATCGGACCCCTTCCCTGGCATCCCAGACCTTGGGCATCTCTGATTGCACTCACTCTCATTGGGCACAGCGATACATTACATTGTTAAATCTTTCAATAACATGTTTTTTAGAACATCAATTATGTTTGATGATAACCAAATAATTAGTATTAAACTAAACTAAAAACTAAATAAACTAAAACAGAAGCATTAAAAACATTTTTTGTACATTCAGCACATAAAAAATACATCATTAAATAGAGGAAAGTTAAAAATTTTAGAATTAACTAATTTTAAAAAAGAAAAATTTTGCTATATACTAAAACCTCTAATTTATTTACATCCAAATTTATTTGCAATTCCGTTTTATTTACTAATCTCTTAGAAACTAATGTTAAAACGGTCCCGAGTTTATTTACACCACTATTTTATTTACACATTATTGGGAACAGACGCGTAAATAAATTTGAGGTTTTAGTGTATAGATCGACATAAAGCAGAATATATGAATTTAAAAGATACAACAAAAAGTTACAATAATTCAAATTTTTATGAATTGTAATATAATTATAATAATATAATAGTCCAAACACCGTCTAATAATTTTGGACAAAATTTAATTACGGACGTTATGAAAAATTATCTATTATTCAAATAATATTGTATATTGATATATTTTAAGAAAACTCATTAAATCTACATTAATTATTTACTACTTTCCCGTGGTATAATTTTTATATTATACCCCTAAAAACATTTTCTTACAGTGGAATTCACGATACCGGGTCACTGTTGTTGATATTTGTGCGCAGTTTTACGTATTTGCATTTTACGTATGTTAAGTTAATTTAAATTATAAATAAACACAATAATTATTAACATAAAATATATACGTATGATGTACTTAAAGGGAGATAAAAATGTTAATAATTATTGTGTTTAATTATAATTGAAATTAACTTAACACGTAAGATGCAACTGCGCATTAATATTCACAACAGTGACCCGGTATCTTGAACGAAACTATAATTACAATACGTTTAGATTTATTATTAATTGGACAGACTTTAATTTACAATTGTAAAACATTTTGACTTTAGGCAAAATAATATGAAACTTTATTACAATTTTTAAAAAATATTTTATGATTTATTTTTTTTAAGTATTATCATTATCATCGATAACATTGTCATATGAAGATATTGATGAATCTCTTATTTGGACATCGATTATTGATTCAATGACAAAATGGTACACTCGAAAAATGTTTAATGAAAGACACGGCCATAGGCAAAGGAGAGACGAAGAGATGATCTGTTATCGGGATTTGGGATGTTTCAGGGATGAGGGACCATTTGATTATTTGGACACACTTCCGGCATCACCTCAAGAGATAGGGACACGATTCACTCTCATTACACGAGCGACAGCATCAAATGGCGGAGAATTTATTAATTATGAAAATAGTTCATCATTAGTTAATTCTCATTTCAATGCGTCAAATGATGTTAAAGTAATTGTCCATGGATTTGGTTCGAGCGGAAAGAGACCATGGGTCAAGCAAATGGCAGAGGCGTTCATTGTTAATGATGATGTTAATGTAATTATTGTCGATTGGGAGAAAGGTGCGGCTCTCCCCAATTACGTTCAGGTGACAATTACTTTTAGTTTTTAATATAATACTACAGTAAATCATCACGTAAAAAACAGACTTAAAAGTTCCCTTTGTACAAGTGTTAGTGTATACAGGGAATTTTCTTACATTATGCCGGTGATTCTTTATTAGAGAAATGTCTCTTTTTGAGACTTAACATAAGAGAACTAAATTATTATTACACATTACATTTAAGTTTTAAAAACTATTTATTTACCAAATTTTTGCTGAAGATTTTGTGAGATATGTAACATACAGACAGACTCAGAGCGATTTCATTAAAGATGGGCAATGATTAACCATAACCGTGGTTAACCGGAATTGGTTCGGTTATGGTTATTTATTTTGTCACTGCTCCAGTTATGATTCGGTTATAATTAAAAAATTTTTGTTTCCCGTGATTAGTGATCGGTTATAGAAAATGTGTACCCGAAAAAAATAACCGGAGTAAAGATAAAATCTTTAATGTCTTAAATTTTAGGTTTTTTCATTGAGTATTGCATCTAAAACTGTATAAATTGGATTTTTTAAATATGATTTTATGCTTCCATCTTCTGCTTTAAGCACATAGATTTTTAATTAATTAAAATTTTCGGTTAAATTGAAAATCAGTTCGGTTATGGTTATATATTTTACCACTGCTCCTGTTACGGTCCGGTTCCGGTTAAAAATGTTCAAATTCTGTTCGGTTATGGGTAAAAAAATTTTAAAAATGCTCATTTTTAAATTTTATATACTCACTAGTCAGCTTCTTGTGTAAATAAACTTTAAAACAATATAAGACTAAACTTTAGTCATTAAAGATGATCATTTGAAAATTTTTTTAGCCGAATAGTAACAGGACAGCATTTAAAATTTTTAACTTTAACCGGAACAGTTTCAAACTAATCACCCGTAGTATAACCACAGTTAAACATAATTTAACCGAAAATTTTATTACGTATTTAATAATAAAATCTCAAATTAACTTTTTTACAGTTAAAAACAAGTTTTGTTCGCTTAAAACATGATGTGAGACATAAAATATAAAAATCAAACTCATTTTACTCAGTTTTATATACAACACTTTATGACGAAACAAAAACTATAGGACATTAAAGCTTTTATCTTCACTCCGATTACATCGTGGTTATTTTTCTGTTATTTTTTCGGTTACACGTTTTCTATAATCGATCACTAACCACGCGAACCTAAAAATTTAACCATAACAGAGCAGCAAAAAATAATCAACTATAACAGAACCGGTTTCCGGTTAACCACAGTTAACCACGGCTATGGTTACTCGTTGCTCATCTCTATATAAGACCATGAGTTCATATTCAGAAAAATGAATTTTATTTAAATGGAATTTAATTTCTGATATTTTAACGTAAAAGTAAAAATTTATTTCTCAAAATAACAATTATTATTACTATTAATTTTTGATTTTCTTCAATTAAATTAAATTGGATTTTTTTTGATATTATTTGATTTCTTTCAATTAGAGATGAGAAATTTTAGGATTTCTATTTATTTGTTGTATTTATTTTTGTGTTTATATTTTCAAATTAATGGGATTTTATTAAATATGCATCCGTGAAATAAGAGGTAATTTAAAAATTACTTAATTTTACAATAATTCCCATTTTTTCTGTTCGCGAAAGTCTCATATTCCGAAAATATCTCCAAAAATTTTAAAACAAATAACAAAAAAGTCCGAATATTGCCTAAAATATAACAATTTCATACTTAAGCGTTAGAGATAAAATAGTTTTATGCAAATTAATTTAAGTATTTTGGTAAAAATACACCCGCACATTGCGATTTAATAATATTTTTAAAAAATATTTAAACAAAAAGAAACTAAACATCAGATGAAAGACCATTAAAGAGTAAGGGACCTATAAGCCATTGTGAGTGGGCGGGGCTTTTTACTTATCTTAAAAATTAGTACTTATGGT
>JAQIWM010000110.1:0-14191 GCA_034695285.1 Eniochthonius minutissimus | reverse complement strand
AGTTAACACCAAAATGGTTAACACTAATGCTATTAATGTAATTGCAATTTTATTTATTTATTTTCATCCGTTATTTTCCTCGTTCTGTTCCTCATCTCAGTTCCCATTTTGCCCAAGAATCATCTGTCATTTATTCAATTGTAGATACCATCCATTAACGCCTCTCAAATTTGATAAATAAAATGCTTCTGACGAACGAAGACAATTTATGCGGCGCATCGTCTCCGTCTGTTCATTTTTACAATATTCTGGGGTCATATTAACTTTAATAACCTGTTCGTGAATTGTAAAAGTAATTCCAAACTCCACCTTTAATCATTGTATAACCTTAAGGCCTTAGGGCATGAGTATTGCTAAACACTGTTTAACATTTGCAAACATAATAAAGGGTAAAGGCTCAGCACTAACGTTGGGATTGATTCACTATCACTATTCACCATCGTATTGATTCAAAGGGATGCTCTTCAATTATGAAAGTGCTTTTTTCATTATGAAAATATACTCAACGTAAAGAAACAGGCATTTAAATGAGAATTTTGTTAATGGCAACGGTTTTATTCTTTATTTCGCTTAATTTATTACTGATTTTTATCATCGCCCATAAAAAAGGAAATTTTTAAAGAGAATATGACTTTTTAATAATAAGGATTTAAAAAATATTATAAAAAAACTATAACGATGCCGTAAACATAGTGTTTCATACTCTACAACAAACTGCATGATATGTTCTTTTAGTCTCTTAAAAAGAGAAGAGGCGATTCTCACCCCGAAAAAAATCCATTTATTATAAGGGACGGAAACAATTTTTTGGCAGTATACTGAAAAAAGCTGAGATAAAGTTAAGTTATATGCCCCTTACAACCAAAAGTATCCATAATACTAGTAGAAAGTGAGGCAAAAATGTCCAAAATGTTAAGGCGAATATATTGATAGATAAAGGCGATGGGCCAAAGTTGTTCAAAGGCCTGTCATTATCTCGTAAAGGAGAGTGTTACGCCTCAGGGGTGAAAACGTTTGGGACAATCGTTAATTATACGAACAGTGCCACTTCAGTGCTTCGGCTCTCTTTAAATGCCTCTCCTCTTTGCCTCTGCCATAAAGTTCTTAGAGCAATCACTAAATCTCTCTCATGTCTCTCTCTCTCTCTCTCTCTCTCTTTCTCTCCTCTCTCTTACAATAAAATGCTATTTTCTTATATGAGGGTTTTTAAGCGTAAACATTACAAATACACACAGGATAAAGAGAAAAGAGGGGAAATGACTCTTACTCTTAAATGTTAGTCTTAAATGACCACTTTTATCATTCTCTACCATCTCACTTGTCCCTTGTTATGTTTGAATAACTTTTATCACTAAGACTTGTCACAGCTTTGGACAATTGAGACCTTCGAATGCACATATATCATCATTTATATGAGTGTCTTTTGAGATATCGCGATATTCAATTAACAGAATGAGAAAATATATACGACACAATGAAAGAAAATGAATGAATGAATGGAGCTAAATAATGATGTCTCTCATGTGATGAGAATCATACATTAACATGTTGTATAAGCGATGCTGAGGAATGCGCTTTCTCTTGATAATGATCATTGCGACACTCATGATGTAATCGGATTATCGTTAACGGAGTTAAACATCAATAAATATTAATGTAATTTATAATTAATTCAATTTTAATTACACGCTAATTACAGAACTCTCTTTTTCACTTAAACATGTCAATAAAATAAATCAATGTAATTAATTACGAAACTTATTATTATTTAACAAAAATTTAACGTAAATAAATGACGCAAAATTAAATTACAATTAAATATATATTCAATTATATGCACAATTAAATTGAAACAATGATAATGATATGTTATAAAAAAATCATTTAATATGAAATAAAAATATCAACAAAAAGAATATGATGATAATTATAATTTTAAAGTCTAAATTATTATAAAATAATAATTAAATATAATTATTATAAAATAATTATTATAAAATAATAATAATAAAGTAAAATATTAATGAGTTACTCGTGTTTGAGTATTAAAAAAGCACAATTTGCAAACAATTTAATAATAATAATAATAAATTAACACTATAAACTCACCAGAAATAGTTAACACAGTGACAAATGCAATCACTATCACTTGTAAATCACTGGAGACACGCCTGAATCTTTTCGACCCATTCTTGAGCCGCAGTGCCATTCATGGCCATAAAGTTGTATGTGCGGCGTATTAATTTCAACTTTCAATATGAAATAACAACATATATAAGAACATATAAAAAAATAACAATATCAATATCATACAATGCAATAGGCATATGATAAATGCATGGACATATGATAAATCACCAGTGACAGAAAAAGATATTCGATGATATATTAAAGAAATACGAAATAAGATTGCATATGTATACTTACATCAAATGACTGTGAACCCGCATTTGAGGAGAGTAATGTCACTGACTGTACTTCACCCAAATCAATGAATCCTTTACAATGAGGATCATCCGATGAATCATAATATCGTAACTAAAAAATTATATATAAAAATATCACGTTAATACGGTGGTCACTGTACCATGGCAATACAGTCACTCGATCTGTGCGTGGATATTGATAATGTATATATACATCGGCAATTTTAGAAAAATCATAATCCATAATAATCTACAGTTTGTCGATGAAAGAATGTAATAAGAGCTCAGGGGGTAGGCCCACCCGGTGAGGGAATATGCAACTGCAATGTACTCATATGTTTAAGAAGATTTAAAATTTAATCGTTAAGAGGGGAGTTATTTTGGAATTAAATTGTTAAAAGGTATATTATTTTAAAAATTATTCCGAAAATTTTCAGAAAAGATTCAAATAAAACTTCGGGGGGGGGGATGAGAGTGAATAGAGGGAGAGTGAATAGAGAGAGAGCGAATAGAATGTCACTTTTTAATACTTATAAACAAATGGAATATTTACATGCAAATTTCAATATAATTAAAAACAATATAAATATTACGAAAGTAATTGAATAAACTCATTAAATAGTAATAAATGAAAAAGGATTTGGACAAAGGATTTAATAATGGAAAAAGAACTTTGAAATGGTAAAACAATGGTCAATGGATGTGAATAAATAATATAATAATTTGCTCATTGAATTGACGATATTAAAAAAGGGAATTATTAAAAATCTTGATCAAGAGAATGGATGTTTAAATGATTGTAAAGAGTACAACAATACAAAAGTGCAACAATACCTGATGTTTGGTTGAGTCGAGCACGAACCACCGCTGTTTCCATCCTTTGAGTAAAGCTCCTCTTTTGTATAAATACCCTTCGTATGTACGGTTTTCACTAAAATAAGGCGCAAATTGACCATAATATGTATCAGAATGGGGTAATAAAGTACCACCGCGTTCATCACCAGATTCATGCCTTTGTTCTTCGTTAACTTCATTAAGTACTTCTTGAGTCGTGCTTCTTTGTGACGTGGTCGTGGATGCAATACCTGAGTCCTGTTGCAATGATATCTTACGTTTTGATTGACAATTCTTTGAGACTAAATCCAAACATTTCTCATGACAATTGAATCCGCACTCAATACATCTCATGCCGGTCTTTACCAAACCCCAAAGCACGTGACGACAATGGTCACATTGTGTGGGAGTCGTGTAATTATACTTTTCAAATTTATGTGCACGATTCAAATATAATTGACTCGAATTATCACCCGTTGTGTTTGTGGTATTTCCGGACATTTTCCCGCGTATTAACAGTTCAATTGTTGATCGATTATGAGATGTAAAACACAATGAACGTGATAATTGTGTATTAATGGATCCATTAATATCTGAATTGATTGGAATCTCAATCTTATCCCAAACTGTGAACCATTTCTGAGGCATATAATTCAATTCTTCCTCTAAACAATGAATTTGTTCCAAAAGTTGAGAGATAAAATTTGGCTCCGCGTGTACAACTGAATCGTAACACGTGCTGATTATCTTACGGCACGTTTTTTCATTACCATCGGTTGCTTCGAGTACTTCTTGTCTTTGGCGTTCCATATTTACAACTTCAATGTCATAACTTGGACCGTGAGATAATTCTTCACTGAGATAATAGTCCCATATTTTTAATGATGAGATATTTGATGCCGGTCTTAGTACAGCATCATCAGTGCTTAAACCCTCCTGTGATATAATCGGAACATAATAAAAATTATAAAAAATTGATGATTTTGACCATATTTTTGTCGCGTATTCCCAAAATGATGAACCGACATAATTAAATTGTACCGAATTACTCGTGTTGTTATTAATTGTCGATGATTTTGTATTTGTACTGCAAAGAGGTGTTTCCTCTTCTTCTTCATCTTCATTATCATGCTTTGAGAAAGTGCATTTAATATCTTCATTAATCCATCCGACCTCTGCACGTTCTGATTCATTATCCAATAAAAATGTCCGAAATCGGCACGATACATAATGATATGCAATGAATTTAAGATAATAATGATTGAATTCAAATGATAATGGAAATTGAGTATGTATTTGATGGACAATGTCCAAAAATTGTAAAAAAATGGGCGCAAATCCTGATGATAATGTTGCGGCGGTATGATTGGATCGATGACTGAATCGATGTCCAAACGCGAGCCATTCCTTTTCAATGAGTGTACGAAAGCCTTCAAAAGTGCGATAATATGGATCGAGACATAATTGAGCGACGGACACAATTTGTGGGACAAAATCCCATCCGTCCTCGAGACACACACTGACTGATGATCCCTGAACATCGATCAAATCGACGATTGCACCACTGATTTGCATAATTGATTGCAATTGATTTAACCATTCGGAGTTCTCAAATTGACGATAAAATGATTGATCGGGATCATTATTCACCACTGATGGTACACATGCTTTCATTAACTTCTTAAATGATGTCTTCACAGAACGTACCTCATGAACATCGACCGGAATAAAATCACAATTAACTAATGACTCGGCTTTGATTCCTTTGATTTGTGTTTTTTCACCAAAAACATAGAGTGCGACACGATTTAAATTCATTTGTGAACCGGATGATGATGATGACGATGGCGAATCATTTGGGATTAATGTTCGCGGTCGATCTTTGAGACTAGAATTTGACCATTTCTGTATCTGTTTACCCATTGTTGCCCCAATTGCTCCTTTTCCACCGGAATTACGCAATGTATTCATTGCTCTATGAAAGGCATTGGCTGTGGCATTTCCCGCGCTTAATACTCTGCGCGGTGAATCCGGTGTTACAATTTGAGGGAAATCATTTCGCGAATTAATTATCGAATTAATACTTAATGTTGAGCCTTTTTGATCAATAATTCGCGATGAATTACGTAAAAAGTGTATCGGTGTTAAATTAACAATCGCCGATAAATACTTTTCTTGTTCAATGTTTGCCGATGTCTCTGATGACGTCGAACTCGACATACCTGATGATGTCATGGCTGATGATTGACCTTTGAGCATTCCAATCACCCCTTTACCATGGAAAGCACTCGCGCGGAGTAATAAGGCCTTTGTACGCGGATGTTTCCATGTGATTGCGGGAAAACGGTAATGGCGATAGCATCGGCTGAATTTACGAATGGATTCATCACTGATTTGAAAGGGCACTGCGATAAGTGCGGGATAACTCTTTGATATTGAGTATGATAAGTTCACTGTGGAGATGCGAAAGTTTTCAATTGTCGCAGTGAAACGTGACAATTTTGATGGTGAAATATAATCGCGTATTGAACCCAATCCAAGACGTTGATAATCTTTAACATAATACATCTCTTGGAGTTTGTCCATTGTTCGAAGATCATTGTGCGGATTGATTATTGGGGGTGTCGGAGACACGACACCGGAGGTTGTGGCGCTGTGGATACTCGCCAATGACTCACTATCAATTGATTTTTTATCTTCAGTCATATCAATTGATGGTCGATGCTGTGGTGACATCGTTTTCACCATCGATGGAATAAAACCCGATGAGTCCGTAATATACTTATGTTTACGATTATTTTTGGGTCTAAATCCTGCTTTTTGAGCGGTTCTTAAAAGTGTCTTTTTTGCGATTCCTTTGAAAGTCGCATTTTTTTCTTTGTGTTTCTGAAGATGATAAAGACGTGTCTGTGGCATCGCCAATAATGATGTAAACGTAAACAAATGAAATATATTTGGCGGTGTCCGTTCGCGATTAATCAATTTCCGAAACGATTCAATATCATCGGATGTGACTTCCTCATCAAAAGCGACACGAATCAATTGAAATGTATTGGATCGTAATTGAAGTCCTTCCGAAAGAAACTGATCAATGGATGTTAACGCGTGAACATTTATCCGCTTTTCTTTGGTGAGTGTTGCAATTGGAAAACTTCGAACAACAATGGATTCAGATACAAAAGAATCACACGGACGTCCTTTGAATATAATGCGATAATTTGTAAGAAAAATGGCACCTTCAGATGGAAGTAAAACGGGACCCGCGGGACCTGAACCATGAGCTTCATCACGTCCATCGGCAATCATATAACCTCTTAAACCATGCATTGTCAATTCTTCGCCCGATAATAGATTCGGTGTGATAATTTTAGGCTTTGTAATTGGAGGCAATCGTTTACTTTCGCGCCAAACTCCTTCTAAAGTCTCAATTTGCATCGCCACAACACCGGGAATCATCTGATGCAATTGACGAATGTGTTCCTCATGTACACCGCTGTCTGTGCATACTTTATCAACAAAACGCGAAACAAATTTAACAACAGACGCACCAATCTCTGAATGCGTTGGATTATTGTGATTATTATGATCCTCTTCAAAACCTGATTCATTATCGTTGTTATTACTTCCGTTTGAACCGCTTCCATCATAAACATTGGAATTTGTTAAATTTGACACTGAATTTGTATCACTTTCAAATGCATGATTTTTAATTGATTTATGATTCGATTGATGATTGGATATATGTGCATAATCCAATGGCACTTTCATTGCGACCATACGATTGGCAAAATGAATTGCCTGAGAATAGACTGTTGACTCTTCATTTGCGATAAACTCTTCCAATTGCTTTTGAGATAATTGTGATGATAATCGCATTTGTTCCGCGGCAATTTCAAGTGCCGATGGCTCAACACTAATTACAGATGATGATGTAATAGTACTTTGATGCTTAAAATCAGATAAATTCTTTGCAGAGGCGTGTGATGGTAAAAGTGATGATATTGTTGATAATGATACTTCAGATGATAATACTTTGGATGATGCTAAATATAGAGCTTTAACATCACTTTCAACATCGGAGTAAAACGTTTGTTCCCAAAATTGTTGATTCGCCCAAACAGCGTGATCCTGAATACACGTGTACGCAAATTGTATAACACCGGTGCATAACTTTCGACAATACGCCATTGCCAATGGTAACATCGCTGCGGCAACACCATTAACGTCCATATGTGAGTCATCCTGAAGTGCGCAATTCATTAATCGTACAATTAAATCAAATTGTTGATGTTCCAATACTGCTTTATTTCCTGAAACATGTATTGCCAACTCCTGTGTTAATGCCAATCGTGCGGTTTTGTTTTTAAGAGCACGAAGTACCGCGGGAAATGTTTTACGCGCGTCCGATATTTTATTCTCAAATATACAATTTATACAATTTCTCATCACTTCCAATCTTCGCGCTGAATTTGTTATTATCACATTTGCACCGAATATATCATTAAGTGCAGCGATTGGTGTTCCCATGGGAACGATATGAACATTATTACTTTTAATACTAAAACGGCGCTCACTGTTGACTGAAATTTCTTTTTTGATTGATTCATTTTCAATTATCTCCTGAACTTTTTCAGCATCAATTGTTGGAAATGGCGGGAGATGAATGCGTGTGAATGCGCCTTCAGTGGGATTTGGGATTTTTGATATGTATGGCTGTGGATTGGGATTTTCATTCACATGCAATTGTTGTGCCATATCTTTTATGTGCTGTAATACTAACTCAGGGTCTTTTGATTCTTCTTTTTGTATACTTTGCATTGACGCGTACAACTAAATCATTATAATTACATAAAATAAACATTAATTATAAATGTAAAAATGCCAACATATAATAAGAAGAATAAAGTCGTGATTATAACAAACTTTTTTTAAAACACACGTTCAAATATCAAAAAAATTAATTATTCTTTTAAATAAATAATTATACAGTAAAACCTTGATTCTGTTAACCCCATTTGTGCAAAAACTTTAGTTAACAAAATCGATGTGTTAACAGAATCGAGTTAATTTTTAGTGTATTAAAAGGTAAGAAAAAAATTTAAAACACGTTAACAGAATGGAGGTATGACTGTAATGGTAATTGCTAATAAATCATTATAATTAATTACCTCATCAAATAGATCACACTGTCTGTATGGTAAACCTCTGTCCTGTACAAAAGTATTAAAAAACATACAGTCCAAGAGTCGGACCACAAAATCACTGTCAACCAAATTCCTTTGCCCGAGAAATGCGGCCTGTAATAGTATAATACAAGTAAATATATAGAACAACAATACATCAGTGTATATACAATGTTAAACCCTCATTAAAGGTCAACACACCATGATCTTGAACTAAAAAAATTTCTTAATCAACAAAACTCACTGTAACTTGTTTCAGTGTATACACTTACTTTGTGAAAGGTAATTACGGGTTTGGGATGAATGCGAGTAATTGTTAAACATGATCGATATCCTTGTAATAGTTGAGCGAATGTGCGAATGAATATCGCGCGTATCTCTTTATCCTATTAAAGTGTGAGAGAGAAAAAAATACCGGAAATTGGTCACATTCTTAGACAACAATACATATGCTGTCAAAGTTAAAATGCACTTAAAACATCACTTTAACAGTCTTCAGCGGAAAGGTTCATTTTTAAAGGAAATTTTAAGGACTATAATAGTCTCACGGATCAAAGAAGTAATTTGTCGATAATTGGAGAGGAGGGAAGGAAAAGAGAGGGGAATTATAAATTGTTGGAGGACATTATTTCCTATATTTAAGTGCATAAATAGCATAAGATAAGAATGAAATCACGATACACCCTTTCCGCTGAAGAACAGTGATCCCTCTTAAATATGTTGAAAATAACTTACTAAAAGTTGAGGCTGTGACGGTTTAGATTGACATGTTGAGAAAGCATCATCGGCCTGAATTAATTGCGGACGAATCACATGACACAAATGAGTTATTAATTGGGATTGAAGTGGTTCATCAAAGCGTGGCACTCGTAAACAATCAGGAACTGATAAAGAACCACCATCGAGATCCACAACTATCACATCCAACTGAAGGAACCATTAAATAAATACATTTTTTATTAACAAAATATTAAATTAAACTTTTATTATAAAACTCATAAAGTATCTGATGTCACATTTGTCATTTACCAGATCAGTGACTTCATTTTTAAGTGACGAATGAATACCCATAATGAAGGGTGTCGGCGTTGAAAGTACTTCAATGAGTGGTGATGGAAGAAGAGGAATGTAAACATGACTATAGATGAATGGATACATGAGTGATGTAAGAGAGTGACACGCATCATTAAGACGTGAATTGGAACGGGAATAGAATAGTATTTTGTGTTCAGTCATCGCCGCACAGACCAATGTTATCACCGAATTAATTCCCATCTGTTCAAAGAGTTGATAAACACTCGTCCCTGTCACTGGTATTGTCCCACTTAACGGAGGCTGAAGTGACTGACGATCGCCCGCACCGAGTGAATAACGAATTTGGGGTCCGCCTTTTTATAAATAACAATTTTAATGCATTTTAATGGATTAAACTTCTTTTTGTTATTGCAACAATGGGCAACAATCAACATCATTAAGCAATTACACATCAGTTCCGTTTATTTATGCACTTTTATAATATTTATTCAAAAATGTATTTTTCAATAAACTTTTAAATAAAAATCAAAATGATTAAAAACAATTTTCCGTGTTATTTTTTTATACCCTTTGATTATTAATAATTTAATAATAATAATTTATAAATGAAAACGAAAATGATATGTAAATGATGCGGAAAATCGGATTATAATCGCTCTTTTATGTCTTATTTTTAGAATTAATAATGTGGTTTTATATACGCATAAATTACAAAAGTGAATAAAAAATAAAATAATTTCCCAATATTAGTGATTCATTTATTATTAATTTATTAATATAATTATAAATTAACTTCACTCACCCGGTGGTGGGATCTCGACACATGCTAATAAATTGCCAATAATTGCCTCCATTGACACTTGTAAATTGTCAATGTAAACGGTGTATATAATTGAAAGACAATTCTGTGACAATTAAATGGGAGTATAATCATGAGATTATTCTCATCATAAACGACAATTAAATACCATCATTACCTTTAATGCCTCTTTTTGGTCATACCGTGATACAAGAACTAAACACTTCGGTGCATACATAATTGAATGATGCTGATGATTTCCACTGTTGCATAGTGATGTGCCACCAATGGCATTATTCATGTCATCCAAAGATACAATTGATTCATCATCGACATCTTCATCATCGTGTTTTGTTGGATGTATTGATATCGGTTGATTGAAAGATAAACACGCGCAATAATGACGATTCGCGTCCATATCGGTCAATACGAAGACGAAGAATGAGGGGTGTTGTCTTTGTGATGATAATCTCCATCCCATGGGTTGACAAAACATTTCGATGGAATCAATGAATGGAGAATCGAACCAATCTTTTTCGGGAAATCGTTGAAGTATTTTGCCATAACTTCGTCCCTCACGTTGTTTATTATGATCAAATCCAACGACAACAAAATAATCAACAAAACGTGACATACTTAAGTGATGATATTAATAATTAATTTTTGATTATAAAAAAGGATTATTAATTTTGTTTAAAAAAAAGGTGTGTTTTTATAAAAAGATAAAAGTGATGGTTTTATTCACATTTTTTAGGCACACATTTCACGCTTCACTCATATTCGTTTTAATAACAGTGTCAGTGCTTTTAAAACAGTGTCTTACACATTCACTGACATTATATTACATTGCATTATACAATTGTTGTTTAATGCGTATACACACACCAATGATCTCATACACACTCCGACATTGCGCTTATATCAATACATCGATGGGAATGAGAGACTCCTCTTTTTTTTCTATATAATCGTGTTGTCATGGTTACGAAACTTGATTTTTTTTCTATATAATCGTGTTGTCATGGTTACGAAACTTGATTTATATTTTAAATTTTTTCTTTGGCAATTTTTGTAAAGCTTTTAGCCAATTGCAGCACAATCATTTTTTACGAATCTTTTTTTACTAAATTAATCCAACACATGCATTAACACACATTTAGAGTATTCATTTACAAAAATTGCCAAATATTATTCAATGTCATTATAATAGTACTTTAATGGATTTTACCGGTTTTTGCAATTATTAATGCATTAATTGTATCTTTATGTATGCTCTAAATTGTGCACTTAATATTGCAACAATTGTTGCGCATAATTTCAATTATAAAGTTAGAAAATTAAATGTTTAATTTATCAATTTCAGACTAAAGATAAGATTTAAATATCTAAAAAATGTAATTATTTATTTATATAAACTTAAGATAAGAGTCTGGACTTTAATCATTTCCAATAATAGTTTTATGATAAAAATTTATCAATAAACGGGAAACGGAGGAATTCATGAGGGGTGTTAATGTATGGGGGGAGGGGGTTTATGTATGGGGGTAATGAATAATTTTTACGAACAAAGTGTGGACAGGAATTTACTTCCGTTTAACAGTTATTAAAATTGCAAATTTTATTCAAAATTTCTTAATAAACACCACAATATGATTTATGTCAATGGTGCAGAATCGTGATTCATGATTCGTGACAATGGTAAAGAAAAAAGTTTTGTTCTGATAACACCTTTGACCCGATATGGTAAAATGGACACAAAAAAATGATTGCAATTAAATGATATTATTACAACAGTATAATGCAACAATCGGCAGTATGATGCAACAATCGGCAGATGTCTTATTTTGTGCGTTATAATTGCGAACAATTTTCTTATAATTATTAAATTCACTAAAATTGAGTTCATCCAAAATAATGGCATTACAATGATGAGTTATTATTAATAAAAAATATTAAACAATAATTTTAAAATTAAATAATAAATGTTTCAAAATTTCAAATCATTTATTTGTCATTATAATAATTATTAATTATTAAAAATTGTAAAAAACACACATATATATATAACTTAAGGTCGTGGGAAAATGGCAGTGTTAAAGAGCCTTAAATATTATATCAATGATCATGCTGATGATGGATAATAAATCCATCATCACATGCTGGTTATGGACTAAAAAATTTTCAAAATCATATACGATCATAATCGTCAATTGTTTGTAATCGTTTTGCATTTCTTTTGTTTATGAATTGTTTCATCATTTTCTGAGACTTTTTCGGGACTATTTTTTGGTGAAAATGATTTCTTTACTTTTTCTTTATGATGATCTTTGTGATGATCTTTTTCTTTATGATCTTTATCTTTGTGATCTTTATCTTTATCTCGATCTTTATCCTTATCTCTGTCTTTATCCTTTTCACTTTTCAAATTTTTCTCCCTCTTTTTGGGTGCAAATTCTGTAATAATAACAGTGACATTATTGACAGTGACGGCCTTTACTTGTGCATTGTTACGATCGACATTCTTAAGTTTCGCCTTCGCACTGATGGTTTTTGATTTTTTCGAATTCTCACGATTCGATGATGATGTATTCCCCGATGATCGATCTGAAGATGAATTTTTATTTGATTTTGAAGTTCCAGGGACAGCACCGGCGGAATCATCTTTACGTTTCTTCGCGGATTTTGGTGATTTCATGGTCTTAATTGGCGTATGATCAGATGATAGAGATGATGATAATGATTTAATCTCATTATTGATTCCACTTTCAGATGGAGTCGTAACACCGGTTATAGTTGATGTTGATGATGATGATGGTGGTATTGAATTGGTGTTGATTTTGGTCTTTTTCCCATCGATTGGTGATGAGACGGGTGTGGAATTGGTACTTTTTGAACTCGTCCCGGGGATGGCATTATTATTGTCATTAACATTATCCTTTTTCTTTTCAGAACTCTTCGGCACTTTGACCGCTTTAATTGCCTGTTGTTTGATCTGTTCCTGTTGACGTGCAACTTGTTGTGCAACAATGTCCGGATTAATTCGTGGTTTACGCGTCGATGTGCCTTTTCTCACGTCACACATCGAACATTTAAACGCTTCTGCTGAATTGCGATACGTGCATACGGAACAATCCCAAATGTGAGAATTATCGTCCATTGTTGTTGATGATGATGAAGATAATGATGAGTGTGATGTGCTGCCAATGGGTGGTGATTTACTGCCGATCGCATCACCGGATGAGGACATTCTTTTACTTCCGCGACGTGATGATGATCCCGGAGACACGTCTTTATCCATTTTACCATTAAATAATGGATAATTTATAAGATAAATGCGGTTTTTTACTTTAATGCAATGCCATTGAAATGATATTGAAATGATATTGTGATATTTTTATTATTATTTCAATGATTTCAAATATGGAGTCAATACGTACATTTACCCTTTGATTTTTGTGAAATTTTTTTATACAATTCCCATTCACTTTATCCACAAATATTCATTCCTTTACACACCCATTCATGTTTACTTAAAAGACGTATCAGTATCAGGGGAGCGAAACTTATTTTATATTTATAATACATCATTATATAATTATTAATTTTATTATTTATTATTGAAAATAATGTTTTTCATGTTCTGTACATTGTGAATTAAATAATGGCGCCAATTTTATAAACACATTTAATTAAATATAAAACAATAATATTAAAATTTTCTAAATATTTATTACAATTTTAAAATGTTATTTATTTTACAAAAAACTTTCGAATTAATATTAAAACAGAAAAGTGTTTAATTATTTTAATCAATTTTAATGCATATACTTATACATGTATAGACTGAAACCACGTTTTGGGATAAAATTTCTGTTTAATGACATCAAAAAATATAGAATTTTTGATCTCAAAAA